>VZQC01010656.1:29572-100916 GCA_009823505.1 Rhizomys pruinosus | reverse complement strand
TTTTTTTTCCCTTTCCTCCTCCTTTTTTTTTTTTTTTTTTTAAATGGAGTATTGACTTGTGTAGGTTTCAGGTTTTCAATTTTGTTTATATATTGGAGTTGGAAGCCTAAGTCAGTCTTCTCTTTCTGTTCTGAAGGTTCTCCAAAAAGAAGTCCACTTGGATTCTCAGCAATTCCCGTTGGTGGGGGGGGATTGCGTACCTGACCTAGCCCGCACCCCGGTACCTCTGAGATGGGGACCCCGGAAAGAGGGCTCAGAGCCGAGACCCTCTTCCAGCCATCCCTGTGCCAGACCACCCCAGCTGTCTCTGTGTGCAAACAGCACTCTTAACTGCTGAGCCATCTCCCCAGTCCCATCTATGATACTTTTTTTTTAAAAAATAAGTTTTCCTTGTGGAAACTGGTGAAATTTTCAGTGAGCTGAAAAGCCACTCTTGTCTAATTCTGCAATGCTTAACTGTTGTTTAAGAAAGCCAAGAATGGACAGGCTACTCTGAGCTTTGCAAATTTTAATGTGAAATAAATCACTGGAGGTCTTAGCTACATTCTGATTGGAGGTGGCACATTCTTGACATCGTGGGACTGGCTTCCACTGTGCCTTCCCTTCCATGATGGACTGTATCCCCTCAAAGTGTGGGCCAAACAAAAGGAATTCCTTATGTCACTACTTGTCAGGTCTTTAGTCACAGCAACAGAAGAAGCAACTGACACAGATCTTACAGCTATTATGATAAGTGGGAAACAAGCCAGTCTCAGGAAGTCACAAGCTATATGATTCTATTTATATAATTTGTGAATGAGAAAATTATAGAGCTGGAAAACAGAATAGTGGTTGTCAAAGATTCACAATGTTGTGGGCCTCTGTGAAGGACTTCACAGAGAAGAGGGCACAGCATCAGGTAACTAAAAACCCCTTTCTTCTCTCAGAGTCCCAGAAGCACCATAGAGGAATTGATGATAAATGGCAAACCTCTGGGCATAAGAAGAATAAAGTCAAGAATTGTCTTACAAACAGGCATATCTTGTTCCAGCTAGGTAACCACATGTCAGGCACGATGGTGGAAAGATACTGCCTGCCCTCAAACTATTCTTGTAGTGATATCAAGTTATTTAATGAGGGTCCACAAGCTTCAGCCAGATTCCTGAACTCCCAGAGTTCAGCTGGGTATTGGTCTTTTCCGGGAAGGATATTTCATAACTGCTTAACATCATTTACATTAGGAGTCAGAGTCTTAGCAAAGCCAGGAGTTGCCTTTTTTTTTTTTAAATCCAGTGGCTGTTTATGAAGGAGCCAAGGCGAATGTGAAACTGGGTTCTACTGGTAAATATGTGGCACATAAACAAGGAGTGTTGGATGGAGGACTGTGTGGGTAGAAGCTAGCTGCCTTCATCTAAATCCTGTGGTCAAATTTCCCTTCGTCTGATTTCTGTGCTCACAGAGCTTTATTTCTGTAACCATATGGAGTCAGAGGGACAAGAAGGGTGTGGTAGGAGAGGGCTTGTGGGTCGAGCCCCGGTCATCTATCTACAAAGTCTGATCCTCGAGACCCCAGCTTAAGCACAGCTGGCTGCGTAACGCTTCCATTTCCATGACAAATACTTTAGAAAATCAATTTATCAACTTATACACAGGGCTACATACCTGTAATCCCAGAACTTGAGAGGCTGAAGCAGGAGTATTGTAAATTTGAGGGTAGCCCAGGGTACAAAGTAAGACCCTTTCTCCAAATAACAACAAAAATGACAATGACGACAACAACAGAGAAATCAACTTAAAGGGAAAAAAGGGTTTTTTGGTTTGTTTGTTTACAGTTTCAGAGGCCATCATCTATGGTTGCTGACTCCACAAAGCAATGAATTGTGGGAGAAACTTGTGACTGAGATGCAAAGCTGCCCATTTCATGGCAGTTGAAGAGAATGAGAGTGAGAGATAGGGTTATATATCTATCAATCTATCTATCTATCAATCATCTATCTATCATCAATCATCTATCATCAATCATCTATCTTTCATCAATCATCTATCATCTATCTATATATCTATCATCTATCCATCTATTTCTCTATATCTATCTATCATCTATCATCTGTCTATCTATCTATTTCTCTATCTCTATCTATCTATCCATCTATCTAGATATCATTATCTCTATATTTCACTAGGAGAGAGTTAGTGATATATTTATTTATTTATTTTTCTGTTTTTTTTTTTTTTTTGAGACAGGGTCTCCCTGTAACCCCAGCTGGCACAAGGAGCTCAAGTGGTTTTCTTCTGTAGACCAGGCTGGCCTTGAACTCACAGACATCCACCTGCCTATGCCTCCCAAGTGCTAGGATTAAAGGTGTGCACCACCATGCCCAGCCGATATATATACATAGATGTATAGAGAGAGATAGTGACACACACATATATTTATGTGTGTGTATGCATGTGTGTGTGTGTGTGTGTGCGTGTGCGTGTGTGTGTGCGTGTGTGTGTGTGTGTGTGTATGGAGAGAGACACAGAGAGAAACACCAGGGTCCTAATATTCTCCTCTCGGGCATATTCTCAATGATGTAACTTGTTTGTACCAGATCCCACCTTTTCAATTATTTTATTTATTATTTTTCTTTCATGCGTATATTTCCTGCATGAGTGTAAGTGCACCTGTGTCGTGCAATGCCTGAGGAGGTCAGAAGAGGTACTGGATCCTCTGGAACTGGAGTTACTGATGGTTGTTACTACCATATGGGTGCTGGGAATGGAACCTGGGTCCTCTGCAAGAGTAGCCAGTGCTCTTAACTTCTGAGCCATCTCTCCAGACCCTAGATTCCACCTCTTAAAGCTTCTACTGCCCCTCCCATCCCCATAACAACCAAACCATTGGTTTTGGAGTCAGAGACTAGCTAGACTCTACAGCCAGCTTCAGACTCATAATCTTCGAGTCTTGAGTGCTGGGCTCACAGACATGAACCATACCACGTCTGGCTTGAGAGCGAGCTTTTAACACATGGGATCTTGGTGGGGGCGGATTTAGAATCCAAATATACATTCGGAAACTTGTTAGAGATGCAGATTCTGGAATCCACTGATGACTGACTAAACCAGAAAATCTAGCCATGGGGTCCAGCCAGCGTGTTTTCAACAAGTACTCTAGGAATTCTGGATACACCAATATCTGGGAAGCCCATTTCAGAGGTGTCTGCTATTTAAGGAAACCCCGTGGGCCAACAGCACGTGAGAGCTTGTTAGAAATGCAGACTCTCAGATTGACCCTCCTGAGATTCTGATTTAAATGCTCTGCAGAGAAGGAACTTAATTATTAGTAATTTAAAAGGCTTTCTGCAGATTCTAACTGTGCTTCCAGAATTGAGAGTGACTGTGTTGGGACAAGTAGTTAAATGCAGAGAGAAAGATGATTCCTCCTCACAGACAATAAAAGGCACAAGGAACACAAGTGGTGTTCCTGTGTAGCATGGACCTCACATCTTTTTGCCCAGAGGGCAAGGGTCAGCCTTAGAACGAGGGCAATCAGGCCAGCTGTTCTAAGTGTGGCATCAGGCAGTCCTACTTCTCTCATTCAAAAAATGAAGCAGATTAAGATCCAGCTGTTACCTGTGTGAGGTGAGGGCCGGGGACGGCTGAGATGTGAAATAAGAGGACTGGGCACCCTCGGCCCGGGTCAACAGCTTCAACCAAGGTGAGACTGGGCCTGTCTTATTGAATAAGGTGCTGGCACACAGCCTTGGTTCTGCTTTGGCTTCCAATCAAAGGCAGCCTCCCGGTCAGGGTGGCGGGCAGTCTCTAAGAGAACACTGGTACCGATGCAGACCACTAGATGGCCGCCCTGCGCTCCAGCTTCCTCAGGAAACCTCAGAAGTCTTGCATGCTCAGGCTCCGTGAGAGCTGGGTGTGCACACCTAGAAGTGTCATGTGCAGTCTCCTGAGTGGCTGTTCTCGTTAGCGCTGTTCTCAGTGTCATGTGCAGTCTCCTGCTGTTCCCGTTAGCCCCGTTCTCAGTGTCATGTGCAGTCTCCTGCTGTTCCCGTTAGCCCCGTTCTCAGTGTCATGTGCAGTCTCCTGCTGTTCCCGTTAGCCCTGTCCTCAGTGTCATGTGCAGTCTCCTGAGCGGCTGTTCCCATTAGCGCTGTTCTCAGTGTCATGTGCAGTCTACTGAGCGGCTGTTCCCGTTAGTCCCGTTCTCAGTGTCATGCGCAGTCTCCTGAGCGGCTGTTCCCGTTAGTCCCGTTCTCAGTGTCATGCGCAGTCTCCTGAGCGGCTGTTCCCGTTAGCTCTGTTATCAGTGTCCACTGCAGTCTCCTGAGCAGCTGTTCCCGTTAGCCCTGTCCTCAGTGTCATGTGCAGTCTCCTGAGCGGCTGTTCCCATTAGCCCTGTTCTCAGTGTCATGTGCAGTTTCCTGAGCGACTGTTCCCATTAGCCCTGTCCTCAGTGTCATGTGCATTCTCCTGAGCGGCTGTTCCTGTTAGCCCTGTTCTCAGTGTCATGTGCAGTCTCCTGAGCGGCTGTTCCCATTAGCCCTATCTCAGTGTCATGTGCAGTCTCCTGAGCGGCTGTTCCCATTAGCCCTGTTCTCAGTGTCATGTGCAGTCTCCTGAGCAGCTGTTCCTGTTAGCCCCGTTCTCAGTGTCATGTGCAGTCTCCTGAGTGGCTGTTCTCACTGTTCTGCAATCCTCAGAGTAACTGGAAATTATGCCCTGGGGAGTTAAAATGTAAATTTATTTAAGGCACACTCTTCTTTGGGTTAGGTAAGGCAGTGTGTTGTATTTTAACATCCCCAAATCACCCCCACACAGTAGGCCTAGTGGGGTACATGCAGGGCACATGAAAGCACAGACGAGACCATGACACTGTCACCATGATGTTATTCCTTTCATCCTAACATGCATTTATATCATTCACACAGTCCTGGGGCCTCTTTGACTGTAGATTTGTTCTAGTTTCCTTTTTGATAAGGGACTGTAGACTGGTTGGCTCAGTGTGGGACACCTGTATCCACCCTTCCTCCCGAGGCTTAGGGGTCATTGCAGAAGAGGGGTGGGAACATAGTAGGCACCGAGGATGTGGATAAATACCAGGAAACTGTTTTCAGATGCACAAGACTGTTGACATTTGAACCCAGCACACTTGGGACAATACTCACAAGCCAGACACAAAGCCAGCATGGAAGGGATGGGCAAGAGGCCCAGCCCTAGCTGAGGAATGATCTCTTGGCAACTAGTAGTTGCAGAGAGAAGGAGGCTCAGTTTTCTTCAAGGGTGTGATGCTGGGCAGGCTGACCAGGCTCCCGCAGGCAAACCCACACCCAAGAGCATTTGGGGACACAAATTAGACTCAATGGGCCTTACAAAATAAGTAAGTGCTGGAGAAACAGACTGCTCTTACAGAGAACCCTGGTTCGATTCCCAGCACCCACATGATGGCTAACAACCATCCTTAACTCTAGTTCAAGGGGATCCGACACCCTCTTCTGACCTCCGTGGGCATTGCACAACACAGGTGCACATGCAGACAATACACTCATACTCTGACCAAAAGCTTGGAATAATCTCATGGTTTCTCTAACAGATAAAAACATCTTGAAGATAATAGTATTACTAAATATATATATATTATATATATATATAGTATATTTATACTTATGCATCATTGGTTCTTATTTTTTTGAGACAGGGTCTCCCTGTGGCCCCAGCTGTCCTGGAACTTGCTCTGTAGACCAGGCTGGCCTTGAACTCACAAAGATCAGCCTGCCCCTGCCTCCCGAGTGCTAGGATTTATTATATTAGCTTATGGGATAGAGTCCAAGTAGTCCAACAATGGCTGCACCACAGTGGAGAGGCTGAGAATCCTGTAGTTGCTTAGTCCACGAGGCTGGATGTCTCAGTAGTCCCAATCTGGTACTGAAGGCCTAATGGATTCTGGGAGATCTGCTAGCCTTCAGTCTATGTTGGAATCCTGCAAGTTTGTCACAGCAGCAAGACAACCTTACCAGTGAGAGAAGGCAAGTGGCAAAAAAGCAGAAGCTCCCTCTGCCATGGCCTTGTATACCGGCTGGCATCAGGAGGGAACGTAAACATTTAGGGGTGGTCCTCCAGCTCTAAATGATCCAATCAGAAGGCCTCTTTCTCATTTTAGTTAATTTCAGATCCAGGCAAGTTGACACCCAGGATTATCCATCACAGGAGGAATGGTTCATTTCGCTTATACTTCTAGGTCACAGTCCATCATTGAGGGAAAGAAATCAGGGCAGGAATTCAAGTGGGAGACTGAAGTGGAAACTGCAGGAACACTGCTGACTAGCTTGCTCATCGCCTCATGCTGAGCTGGCTATCTCATACAGCCCTGCACCACCTGCCTAGGGAATTGTGCCACCCATTATCTTGATATTAATTGATTCAGAAGGGCCCGGCCCTTCTGAATCAATTAATATCAAGATAATCCTCTGTAGACGTGCCCACAAGCCAATCTAATTTATAGCAAGTCCTCAATTGAGGCTCTACTATCAGATAATTCTAGACTGTATCAAAGTAACACTTAAAGCTAACTAGGACAGACACTATACTGAAAATAAAGAAGCCCAAGACTAGGCCCTACATTTAAGAAGGGGCATGAGGGTTGAAGCAAACAATCCTCAACAACAACAAAAAGAGCACAGAGATCATTAGATGGAAGAGAACTGTAGTCAAAAGAAGACAGGTGCACTAGTCAAGGTTTGGAAATCTGATTTTCATCTTTGCTATCAGGGAAGATGCATCTTGACTTTTCTCTGTTGCTGGGTAAGCTGGATAAATCAACCCCTGTAATTTCTTCCTTTCCTGAAGGGTTATCCTGACAACCAAATAATACCACAGACATACAAACTTTAATTTTCCTCCTGATTGTTTGCACAGTTCACTTGTGTACAAAGAACTTGCAAGCTAATTGTGTTCAGTCATTTTATTGTTATAAAATAAAGGCGTATCAGACCGACTGGATGGAGAGTTGAGCTTTGGCTCCTGTTGCATGCATTACATTGTCTGAGGAGATGGAAACAAATGTCTGCTTACCCCAGAGAGGACATGGATGCAATTCCAACTATGTGCAGCATGGTGAACCAGTTGACTGGACTTAAGCATGGGTGAAGGGCTGTTTAAGGACCATGGGTGAGGGGCTACTTATTAGAGTGTGGATTAGGGTTACTATTACCTAAGGAGCATGGGTGAGGGGTTCCTTAAAGAACATGGGTGGCTTAGTTTGCTTTCTATTGCGATGATAAAACACTGAGCAAAGCAAAGTGGGAAGGAGAGGGTTTATTTGGCTTACCATTCACAGTCCTCATCAAGGGAAGCTAAGGCAGTAATTCAGGGCAGAAACTTAGAGCACAGACCATGAAGGAAGGAACACTGCTTGCTGGCTTGATTTCTTATCGACTACAGGACCACCTGCCCAGGGGTGGCACCACCACAGCGGGCCAAGCCCCCCACATCACTCAACAATCAAGAAAATGCCCCATAGATGTGGCCCAGGCCAGGCCAAAGGAGGAGATTCCTCAGTTGAGGTTACCTCCACCCAGGTGTGTCAAGTTGGCAACTGAAGCTGTCCAGCACAATGGGTCACGCCAAACAGATGTGTCACTGGAAATACCTTCTGGAGCATAGCTGAAGAAATCCTCTGAAATGTGCATCAATGGAACCCTCTCGTATTTAGCTTTCCACCTTCACTGTACTCTAGGACTTCCCCTTGTCCACGAGCAACTGAGGCAGAGATTACATGCAGCTGAAGAGGGAGTTGGCAGGGAAGGAATACGTGGCTGGAATCTCAGGTGAGGGTATCATGATGATGCCACACCCTCTGCAAGAGAGAGTGATCTTTGTGGGCCGGATCTTGTGAGATTCTCAACATTGTAATCACAGTTGCTCTGATTTCAAGATGGCAGAGACTGTGTCAAGCCCAGAGCACAGATCCTCTCTGCTGATTGCATTCTGCAGGGATGTCTTTCAGGAATGGACATTTTTGCCTTGGGGTCCAGCATAATCTGGGTTGTATCGGTTGTCCTTTGCTGTGTTGTAGGATTGCTTAATGGGGAATGGAACGTGCTCACTTCTTTCCCTTTACACAAATTGAGAAAAGAAACCACAGCAATCATGAAATCAGAACGCTGGTGAAACAGGTTGCAGAAGAACCTGGAAGGAAGCTCATTGCAATGGAGTCCTCCGGGTGCAGCCGCAAGTTTGGAGGGTTAGCAGGAGTAGCAGCTTCGCGTAGGTAAGCAGGAACCCATGTGGGACAGTTCTTGTTTTGTTTTGAGTGGTGGTGAGTGCAGACTATGATAGGGTATTAGACCTTTCATACTCACGGGAAGACTGGAAGTGTAAAGACATGACAGCCTCAAGAGATTGCTCTCCAAATCACAGCACTGCTCTTGAGAGCTCATCCATTTGGAGAAGCTTGTCATTTATGACATTTTAACAAGATTCCACCAACTCCCCTGTGTTTTTCCTGAGGGAATTTCTACCAAAGGACTTCCCCATCTTTATGACTTTGTCCAGCTGATATGACTCAACTTAATTCTTTTTGTCTTAGACTTTTTAAAGTAGCTCAGGAAAATAAGAAACACCAAACTCAATTTGTCAGTTGAAAAACAAAAAATGGGGCAACCTTGAAAATAGCCACCTCTTCTAACTGACAATAAAATTTTACCCTACAATCCAGGAAATGGGTCAAAATAATTTTGTAACTCTGAAGATTAAAATGAAATCTGGATTTCTGGTTAATTAAGTAATAAGCACTGGGAGGTGATCTTTTATTTGACTGTTTGTCTTTTTGAGACAGGGTCCCCCTGTAGCCCCAACTGGCCTTGAACTCAATATGTAGACCATGCTGGCCTCCATCTCACAGAGATCACCTGACTCTACCTTCTGAGTGCTGGGATTAGAGGGGTGTGCCACCGTGCCTGGCTTTCTGTGAGAGTCTTGAGTGGTCGGACAGAATATCCCCTGCTCTGGAAAGTTTTGTTTTCTTGGTCTCTCCTGAAGATTGAACTCAAAGTGATTTGTATCAAAGACAACTGGACTTTTATTTCTCTTATAACCTTGGACAGATCACTAGGTACGTGAACATTTAACAATTGTGATCGAGCATGCTAAAGACAATTTGTAAATATTATTCTATCTGAAGATGAACAAGGGACTAGATACCAACAATAAACTATGGTGTGTTGTTCAAATAACTTCCAGATTAGAACCACACTCTATTCTTCTGTGAAACAAACAATTCTTTAGCTGGGTTTTGTTTTTCTCCTTTACTGTCTTCTCCCTTTTCTCTCTCCTCTCTATTCCTTTCCAGATCCACACACCTTTCTCTCCTTCCCTTCCCTTCCTCCCCTTCCTTTCCCTCCTCTCCTGTCCTCTCCCCTCCCTGACCTCTTCTCTCTTCTCTCCTCCCTCTCCCTCTCTTCCTCTTCTTTCCCCTCCCCTTCCTTTTCCTTCCCTCCCCTTCTCTCCCTTCTCCTTCCTAGATCAGCTTCACATTGATGGACAATATTCCTGACTCATCTCCCAAGGCTGAGATTACAGGCTTCAGGGAGTCTCTCTCTCTCTCTCTCTCTCTCTCTCTCTCTCTCTCTCTCTCTCTCTCTTTCATGGTGTGCTCACGTGTATGTGCACTTGCACATGCCCATGCATGCATAAAGGCCAGAAGTGGACATCAGGTGTCCTCCTCTATTTCTCTCCCCCTCATTCCTTGGAGACAGGGTCTCTCACTGAACCTAGAGGAGGGTTGGTGGCTCGCAACCCCCAGAGGTCCTCCTGTCTGGACAACACTGGGGTTACGCACATACACAGGGCCAGCCCCATGTAAACATGGGTTCCAGGGACTCAAAATCAGAGTCCCTGTGCTTGCACAGCAAACCTTAGTACCTCTGGACCATCTACCAGCCTGCTTCCACCCTGTTCCTCTACAAGTTTCTCAAGATGGTACTTTTGATGAAATAGAAAGGTTATGAAAAAAATTTCTCTGTTCTTGAGCAAGAAGAAGTTCAAATACAGATGATTCAGTTCTATTCTGCTTCACTTGCTCAAGTCTCCAGAGTAAATAACCATTGCCAACATAGTCTTGTCTAGGCTCATTTTGAAAGCTGTTCCCTTCCACACCTAATTACAGGCCTTTGAGGGCCACAAGGGACAAAGCAAGTGCACATTCTGTTCATAACATTTTCTACAGTTAACTTTTTCTCTGTTGACACATCCTCATTACCCCATCAGAATCGAGTCTAGCTGACAATCTTCCAACTTTTGGGTTAGAAAACCTATTAAGGGCTTTGATATGTATGTCAGGGTCTAACAATAAAGCCTAATTGTAGGAGTTTACAAACTTGACAAATACTTGGTGGAACAAAGAGGAAAGGAACTGCTTGTCTGTGAGCTCAGGGGATTGCAATAGATCTCAAATAAAGGGAAGAGAGGGACATTTCCTAAGTATGAGATCAGCATAAAACTCAATTCTATACCATGTAAAGAATAATTCAATACACAGGATAATGCTTAGAACACTAGGGAAGAACATTTCTTTTTTACTCTGACTAGTTCACTAATTGTTGGGGCATGTAACACATCCTACACAACTGACCCAGGCTCCCGCCTTCCTTCTGGGGAGATCAAAAGGCTTATTTTAAGCATGAGTTCAGACAATGTGTAGGGATGAGGGATATAGTTCTATTAGTCTTATCAATTAGGCTCTGAAGGTCTAGACAAAATAGAATGCTGAGGAGTGTGTTAGTAATTGTTTTAGTATTTCATTTTAAGACATGTCTTAGTTTTCCAAGTCCAAAAAGCATGAAATAGGATTAAAGTCCAGTTAGATATTTTGTTTTCACTTAATAATCTATTGTGGGAAGAATCAGATAGCTTAAAGTTGTTGAATATTCACTAGATATTTAGATGAAGGATTAAAAATTCAATGTTGAAGACTGGTTCTATTTTCCTTTGAGGCACCGTTCAGGTTAAAATATTTATTGAGATTTATTTTAGGCATATGAATTTATTGGTAACTCTCTCTCTCTCTCTCTCTCTCTCTCTCTCTTTCTCTCTCTCTGGTCTTTTTGAGACAGGGTCTCTCTGTAGCTCCAGCTGTCCTGGAATCACTTTGTAGACCCAGCTGGCCTTGAACTCACAGAGACACGCCTGGCTCTGCCTCCCAAGTGCTGGGTAAGTCTATATTTTTGTCACCACCTGAATGATACTGAAAAGAAATAAGCTCATGGGCCGGTGATGTAATATTCCTACTCCTCTGGAAAGTGCTTTCTCCTCTGTACTAAAGTCAAATGTTGAGTTGAACGGTTCTTTACAGTGGAACCAAGTATTGGCTCTCATCGTGCGGGTAATGCTCTTTGCCTTAATGTCATATTCAAACTGTTTTGATCCACGAAAGAAATAGAAGAACCCTAGAAAGAGAGGGACATGATTAGTAAGTGTATATTGGTTCCCTGAATTTTAATTTAATGAACATGGAATCCAGTAACATTAGGAAGAAAAACGATACTTGTGGAATTATATCGCTGCTTTTGCTTTTATAGTGCCCTGTGGAAAATTTATTTTTGTTTCACTGAGGAGGAAGCCAAGCGCAAGTTTCAGAGGGCTTGTGACCTTGGCAGCCAGACACGGGTTCTCAGACTGGGTTCTGACCCAGCAACTGGAGTGGAGCGAGCAGGATCCCTGGGTGTGGGCTGGGCCTGGCCATGGCTAGCCTCAGCTACACCCTCGTTTCCATAGAGAGGATGCACTTTTACCTATTTATGGTTTTGAGGTTCAGCGCTAGGTGTCATGGTAACAATTGATGGTGCCACTCAAGTTAAAATATGACCGTCATGTATGGTGTGTTTCTGTGGGCTGTGCTGAGGACATGGAGGTCAGAGGACAGCTCTGTGCACTAGTTCTTTCCATCTACCTTCATGTGAGATCCCAGAATCAAACTCAGGTCTTCAGGTGTTTGGGGCTAGGACCTTTACCCACTGAGCTACCTCATGAGCCCTAAAATTTTTTTATAGTGTTAATTATTTCATGTTCTATGTCATTATCTTTGAAAATGTAGTTGGTATTCTTTGTGCATTAAGTTGCCTAAGGTTCTGGGATGGGGTACCACAGTGGTTGAGCATTCATTCACCTACTGTCTGTGCATGTGTGTGTGTGTGTGTGTGTGTGTGTGTGTGTGTGTGTGTAGGCTTAGTGCAATCCCTGGAACTGCAAAACACTGAAAGCAAACAAGGCGGCCGCAACAGCAACACCCCAGCCAGCAGAGAACATCAGTTACTAGATGTTCTTCTAAAATCTCAGATTCCTGGGTCTTAGC
Organism: Rhizomys pruinosus; assembly: GCA_009823505.1. Classification (NCBI taxonomy): domain Eukaryota; kingdom Metazoa; phylum Chordata; class Mammalia; order Rodentia; family Spalacidae; genus Rhizomys; species Rhizomys pruinosus. Next base: position 88,594 of record VZQC01010656.1, on the reverse strand, counting down.
CATATCCTCAGATACTTGAAATACATAGTTTTCTCACACACAAACCCCAAGCTATGTATGTTAATATATATATATATATATATATGCACACACAAATATATATGTATATTAAAGTTCAAGAATTCTTGTTTATTTTATTTTATTAGTTTTTTTTTTTTTTGAGACAGGGTCTCCCTTTAGTCCCAGCTGGCCGGAGCTTGCTATGCAGACCAGGCTAGCCTTGAACCCACAGAGATCCACCTGCCCCTGCCTCCCGAGTGCTGGGATTAAAGGAGTGAGCCACCACGCCCGGCCTAAGATGGTTCTTAGCCACCATGTGGGTGCTGGGAATCAAACCTGGGTCCTCTGCAAGAGCAGTCAGTGCTCTTAACCGCTGAGCCATCTCCTTATTAGTTTTTTAAATATGTACAAGTGTATTGCCTGCATGCGTGTAAGTGCACTTGTGTCATGCAATGCCCAAGGAGGTCAGAAGCAGGCATTGGATCCTCTGGAACTGGAGCTATGGATGGTTGTTAGGTACCATGTAGGTGCTGAGAACCCAACCAGGGTCCTCTGCAAGAGCAGTCAGTGCCCTTAACCGTCAAGCCATTTGTCCAGCCCCAAGAACTGTACTTCATGTGCTTAATCTTTCATGCTTTAGGGGCTGTCTTTAAGGGAGTATCCTACATCCATGACTGACTAAGACCAATTTAGGTGCTTTTTACATAGATTTGAAATAGTATCACAGAATCTAGTTCAACACGTCCTCATTCAGTTTGTGATAATGAATGCAGAATTAATGCTTGTTAATATGTGTGTGTGTGTGTGTGTGTGTGTGTGTGTGCACTTGAGAGTATTAAACTGACATTAAAATTGAAAGGCTGAAGCTTTCATGCTGGCTTGTTTTGCATCAGCACAAGCTCCCAAGCACCCTGACGGGAGCAGTGCAGACACATACCTTTGTACTGGAAGACAGCATCTACGCCGAGACCAATTCCTGGAAAGTGCTTCGCTATCCTCTGCGGGTACCCTCTGTCCATGGCTTGGGCCATCTCATCATACCTGCAAGCAGAGATAGCAAAGGGTTCTAGTTGACTTCTTGATTTCTGTTGGGAAAGATTAATCCTCTGCTTCCTAGCTTAGAGTCCAGCAGGGTTATGAGGGCTCACAGCCCGGCCAGGGAAAGGGAAACTAAGAGATCACTGATTAAAACATTGTGTTTGGTTGGATCATATCTTTTGGTGTGCATGCGTGTGTTTGTGTGTGTGTGTGTGTGTGTGTGTGTGTGTGTGTGTGTGTGTTGGGGGATGTGGTCTGCCCAGCTTTTGATGTGGTTTTCTGGGGATTCAACTCAGGTCTTCACTCTTGCAAAGCAAACCATTTGCCATTTCCCCAGTCTTTTTGTCAGCCCGAGGAGATTGAGTCATCTCCTTATCTTCTACTTAAAGACACAAAGAATGATCAGGAGACTAAGGATGAGGCTCTGTAGCAGGGGACCTGCTCAGCATGCACAAGGCCCTGGATTTACCCCCCAATACCACCAAACAATAACAACAACAATAAAAACCAAGCAACAAAAAGGCTGCATCATTTTTCGGAGTGGCACTACCCTGAGGACTTGTTCCTTGGAGCCCTGGGCCCATCTGCGAGCTTTCCTAGATCTTGGCTGGCTTTGCTTCTGCCACTCCAACTTAGTTGGCATGGATAGCTTTATTGTTTTATCTTATTGTTGTTTAAGTTGGCGAAACATTACTGGACTCATCAAAACATTTTGCTTGGCTAAATGCATACACCTGAGATTGTCTTGGGCACAATTAACTCACAGACCACAGATTTGCTTCAATTTCATCTGTGTCAAAGTGACACTAACACAGATAATGTCCTCCCTGATAAGAAGGGGTTAATTGTGTGCTTACCTCCAGTACCAAATACCTGCAAAGAAGTAGGTTTTTTTTGTGTCATGGTCACAGACAGCTGCATCAATTTTCTTCACGTATTTTGGAAAGCCAAGTGTATGAATGGATTTGGGATAATCTGGCAAGACAGCATACCCTCTGACTTCCCAGAAATTTTCATCTAGGAAGAGAAAAGGGATTATCTTCTGATCTGTGCCTTACGGGGAAAACAGATGACTCAAGAAGTTATAAGATACCTGGATGTCCAGTTGCTATCAGCCTCATAATTGAATGCCTCTGTTCTGTACCTGCCTATATCAGTAGTACCATACACAAATAATGTGTAACTCTGACTAAATATCAGGTAGCCACATGTTAGTATGAGTTGTATATAGACTCTTATCATTTGGTTCCACCTTATTGTTCCTTCTAATTGAGTAACTCAAACTAGTCCAGAGTGTTTAGACATGTTCTCCACATTTCACCCTCAAGTGTTCTCAAAGGCTGGTAGGCTAATGAAATTTATGTAAAAAGTAAAGTTGTTTAGATGCAATGTGATACCAGTTAACTTTAAGTGCCAAAGAATGACTAACTTTTGGAATAAGCATATCTAAGATACCATGAGGAACACACACACACACACACACACACACACACACACATATATATATATATGCTAAAATTCTTGTTGTTTATTTGAAATTCATAACAACCCTTATTTTTATTTTCCAAATATGACAATGCCATAAAAGGGAGCATAAAAGAAAGAATGGACTCTTTTTATCATATAGAACTTTCAGTGCCAGTGCAGCTGGGTGGTGGTAATCCTGACAGTACAGACAGTCTCCTGTCTCATCTGCATTTAGAACAAGAACCTGAGTTCAGGGCAGAAACCCTGTTCTTCAGCTCATGCAGGAGGATTATATTCTTTGCAGTAAAATACTCATTGTCAGGCCAGAGGAGAAGGGGGTCTATGACAGGCAGGTTTACCTTTGAAAACCAGGACCTTGTCTTTGGGACTTTCATATGCAGCTTGCAGATCAGCAGGCAGAGATGTCCAAAAGGAGGCAATTAGCTCAAATTCAATATCAGTGATATCATAGTAGATCCTCCATAAGTGCCTATGTCAAAGAAAAACCACTTCAGTCATGTCATCCACAAGTCAATCAACTTTACAGTCTTAGGTTTGTCTTTTGTAGGGTATGTGTATGTACTTGTGGTATGCATGCATGTGTGTGGGAATATGTGTATATACGCATGCATGCAGTCACACTTGTGCACGTGTGAGGCCAGAGGTATATTGAGGTCCCTGCTGGCCAGAGCATAACAGGGGCCCATCTGGCTTCAACCTAGACTGTGCTGGGTCAAAGGAGTGCTATTTCCTCTTTTCACCCCTGTATCCTTTCCAAATAGTGTATGATGCCCTGATGCTTTGCTTTGGACATCCAGCCATGGTGTACATGAGTATCTGTCAATGCTGAGTAAGCCCAGTAAGTTATATGTAATGATAGAATACACCTGCTGCAGCACCCATCTGCTGATGTGACAGTAAAAGGGAGCAGTGGGGCCAAGTGGTGACTCACGCCCTTCATCCAGCACTTAGGAGGCAGAAGCAGGTAGATCTCTTTGATTTGAGGCCAGCCTGGTCTACATAACAGGTCAGGACTGCATACTGGACCTTGTAATACAAAAGGTGGAGAGTCACACTGTCCTGATACACATATAGCAACTGGCTCTGGTGGTGGAGAGTCACAATGTCCTGATACACATACAACAACTAGCTCCGGAGGTGGAGAGATTTGATGTTTACTTGATGTTTACTGATTTCCAGGATGGGAATTCTCCCTCTGGCTAGTTTTGAAGATGTGAACCTGTTTGCAAAATTCCTGAAAGTTTAAAAATAGCCTTGAAATCGTCTATAAAATGAGTTCCCTTTGGGATTAGTGTTAATTTTGGCCAAGAAGTAATTGAAGACAGAGGTTCTTTTAGTTTCTTATAGGAAATAAAAAGTTGCTTTAAAACATTTAAAATTAATTTACCAAACAAGTAAAACATTTCAGTAGCACATGAAGTTATAAAATGTGACCTAAATGGCGCACATTCTCACAGTCCCCAGGATTCCTTGTTGAACCCCAATTGCCTTGAAAAGGAAAATCTTCATAGGAAGTTGGAGTTTGTCGAGGGAGTGGGTTTACCTGCCTTTAAAGAACATTATTTCTCTGCGGAAAGTGGTGATAGCATCCAAAGTCAAGTCAGGGTCACAGGCGTGGGGTACAGGGGTTCTCTTTGGCTTTTGGGGTACCTTAGGTGGACTTCCTTCAATGAAAAATAAATACCACAGTGAATTAAGCAGGCTCTGGGAAATGTGTCCACACAAGACTCTTACCCAAGTGAATGCTTGCTTCATGATACTATTTCAGAAAGCAATATTCTCAACTTCCTTTCTAAGGAGCTTCCTTTGTAGTTCCTATCACTCGGCTCTACAACACTGCTCACCATAGATGGACTGGATTCCATTGATGTCATCCTGAGACAGTGGATACTTGTTTGGATCCAGGGAGACATAATTTGGGAACATCAAGGCTTTCTGATCATTGGAGTGAGAAAGCCCCAGAGAATGGCCAAATTCATGAGCAGCCACGAGAAACAAGTTGAATCCTTAAAAACAGAGAACAGGGGTTTGCGACTTCATCAGCATACAGTGGTTTCTGGGGATGTAGCTCTGTGGTAGAGCAGGTACAAGACCCTGGGTTCTGAGAGCCGGAGAGAGTGAGAGAGACAGAGAAACAGAGAGACAGAAAGACAAGTGAGGGGGCATCTGAGGCTAAAAAGTAGCTACAAGGAAGACAGGAAGTCTTGCTGCATAGCAGCAAGTACTATTTCAGTACATCATGGACACATTTAACTCAGTAGGCAGATAGCTTGCGACCGCTGACTCAGAAATAGTATATTATTTAACTGGGTGTAGTGGTGCACCTTTAATCCACTACTTGGAAAACAAAAGCAGGCAGATCCTGTGAGTTGGAGGCCGTCCTAGTCTACATAAGGAGTTCTAGGCTAGCCAGGGCTACATAGTAAGACTGTGTCTCCCAAACAAAACAAAACAACATAAAAATGGGATAGCATTGTTTTTCAAAAAAAATGAAGCCACCAGATTTTGGTTGCTGCTCAACTTTATACAATGCTATTGCTTATCCTTATGTTATTTTGAGACCCCCTATTAGCTGTACCATAAAGCCCCAGCTCCTTCACTCGGCCCTCCACAGTCTAGTCCTTGCCTTCTCCCAGCCTCAGACACTTTCACATAGTCCTCTGGGATCTGATCCTTGCAGTTCCAACCTGTTTCATGTTTTCTTCATCGTTACTGTGTTCTTTTTAACGTCTATGTCTTCAGACTTTCTTTCACTTTCATTTTTCTTCTGAGACAGGGTCTCATATTTCCTACACTGGCCTTGAATTCACTATACAGCGGAGGATGACCTTGAATTCCCAACACACCTGCCTCTATTTCCCAGGTGCTGGGATTACAGGTGTGCGTCACCACACCCAGGTTCTGCGGTGCAGGGGGACAGAAGCCAGGACCTTGTGCAGCTCAGCGAGCTCTCTCCCAGCCCAGCTGCAGCCCCAGCCCTGCACTCCCACCTCTTCCCCTCAGTCAGTATATTTTCTCTCCCCGCAGTCTCTTCTACTCTGGGGAAATGGAATTAGGTGACCACAAGACCACTCTTATTGAGCTGCCGCTTGGCAGCCTACCCAGAACTTAGTTGAGGGGCTCTATTTATTCCCTCCCTCATGCAAGCAAGCCTTGGTAACCCATAGGATGCAATTCTTTTTAATAACATCCTCTTTGGCAGAAGGCTTGAAGCAATGTGGGTAATAGTCCTTAACACTGAGTATTAGTTAAGGATAAGAAGACGTTGAAATCTTCTATCTCTGCTTCCCGATAAGAAGGAAAAGCCTGGTAGAGCAAGGGCTTCCGGTCCTGAGTTTGGCTAGTGCTTAGGCTATTTCCTACAACTGGCTGAGCATATGTAATCTGGCTTAACACCAAGATCAAAACCAAAGAAATTCTGAGTTATGTCTCAGCAGCAGACACTCAGTAGACTGGTTCACTCTTCTCTGTTGTCCGAATGCATCGTTCCTCCTTCATCTCTGTTTGATTGTGATGCCAACTCCCGTGACAATGGCAGTAACTCACCTGAGGGTTCCCCTATTGCCTGAAGCTCATCTGGTGCTGATCTCCCCCCTCCCCCCATCTCATCAGTACTTGGGAGAAGAGCTTTGGGTGCTGCAAGTGAGCAGAGTTTGGAGAAACTAAAACAGACCCAAGGGGACAGTCCGCAGTCACAGGGTCAGGAGTGATTCAAAGCTTTGTGTGTTACCCATCTGGAGAACCATGACCTGTACTTTTTCCGGACCCCAGAGGCTAGATCCCACACTCCAAATTATTATGTCCATGGTAGGGACAAAAGGATGTAGAAAAGGGAGTCCACTGTGCCTGCTGCTTTGTTGAATGCACACGCTGTTACTACAGTAAAGTTTTGGGTTTTGTTTGAAAAATAACATATATCCAGTGGGAGTCAGTCTCATTAAAAAAATAAAATCAACTTGTTTGTTTAAAGAAATAGGTCAAATGTAAGAAGTAAGGCCCACTTCCTTTGCATACGAGGCAGAGTTAGAGGAAAATCATCCATTAAATTGATCCTCTATGGGCCACGAACCACCAAGTATTCCTTTTTTATTATTTTTATTTTCTGTGTATGAGTGCAAGTGCACCTGTGTTGTGCAATGCCCATGGAGGTCAGAAGAGGGTGTCAAATTCCCATGGAACTGAAGTTACAGGAGGTTGTTAGCCACCATGTGGGTGCTGGGAATCAAACCCAGGTCCTCTGCAAGAGCAAACCAGTGCTCTTAACTGCTGAGCCATCTTTCCAGCCCCCACAAAGTATTCTTCAAAATTACCACCTCCTTGAGGTTGTGGGGAAAGGGGAACACTCATCCATTGCTGGTGGGAATTTAAACTTGTACAGTCTCTATGGAAAGCAGTGTGGAGAACCCTTGGAAGACTCAAAATGAGTCTACCACCTGACCCAGTCATACCACTCCTGGGTATATACCTATAAGACTCATCTTACCGCAGAGATACGTGCACAGCTATGTTTATTGAAGCTCTGTTCACAATAGCAAAAAGCTGGAACCAACCCAAATGCCCCTCAACTGACAAGTAGATAGAGAAAATGTGGTACATCTACACAATGGAGTTCTATGCAGCAGTAAAGAAAGATGACATCATGAAGTTTGCAGGTAAATGGATGGAAGTAGAAGATATTATGTTAAATGAAGAAACAGTCCCAGGAAAACAAACGACAAGTGGTATCCCTCATCTGTGGATGCTAGCGCCAATAACCTAGTTGTAAATATTTCTTGTTGGGAGTGACGCATATTGGAAAGAACAACACCAACACCAACAACAGAAAAGACTGCATCAAAGAACTGACTGAAACAGTGAATTTGGGGGGGTTGGGAGGGCGACATGTGTCTATATTTGATTTGTAACATAATGTTGTACAAATATATATATGAATAAAACAATAAAAAATAAAATTACCACCTCCTCCGAGTCTTCTTTCAATCCTTAAGCTGTAAATGACTCCAATTGTTGGTACAGCCCACAGCCTTGTGTGAGACCGTGGGTTGAGGCTTTATGCATAGCATAGGATCACAGATATCGGAAAGGCAGGAAGGCTTCAGACAACGTACCTTGCCTTGCTTAGCACACACAGTGGACCTGCAGGAGCTACAGATGATAAAGGAGTGCACAAATAAACCACGAAGGCTGTTTTCACATCAGCACTAGCCACATGTGAGAACACCGTGTGGATAACCCCACCCAAGCACAATTATCTGAATAAATATTAAGCACTCTACTAATGTCATCTTGGAATGTAGAAAATTGTGGGAGAATTTAGGACATTTAGAAGCATAGACAACTAAGGGAAGGATGATTTTTCTTTTTGTTTTGCAGATTCTTTAGATTAACACCATTTTCTCCTAGAGGCACTTGGACTCACCTTTTCCACCTCTGATGGTCCAGGTTTCGTCTTCATCAAAGTGAGTGTCACCACCCAGACCCAGACCAGGAGGAAAGGCGTGGCCGAGGACTCCCAAGGGGCCATCAAAGTAACGAGGACACCAACCATGGACTGAGACAGCCAATGAGGAGAAAGGTCAGCTTCCTCACACCTGGAGAAGAAGGTGGCCACCCTCCTCTCCCACCACAACCCTCACCTCGAGTCCTAAAGGCAACCATGATATCTGCAATCCCCTTGGACAGCTTGGTGAACGTTAGTGGAGTGACCTTGCTCCATACTTCTAAAGCTTTCCGAATGGCATCATCCACTTCTGCTCGTGCCAAATCTGGAGTATAGTTCATTATTCTGAAAATTTGACAAAATTACAGCAATTGTGGTTGTACTGTCCATATGTTTGTGCTACAGAAATCATCTGTAGCCTACTTGTCAAGAGCTGTACTAACTTTTGGCATTGTGTTGTTTTTCTTACATTTACATATGGCTTTATTTAAATGAAGTAATTTTACATACGCTAATTGTTCTAATTTGCTTTCTGTAGCTGTGATAAAACACTTTGATCAAAAGCAACTTGGGGAGAAAAGGGTTTGTTTGGCTTCCACTTCCAGGTCAGAGTCCATCACTGAGGGAAGCTGGGGCAGGGAGTCGAGCAGGAATCTGCAGAAGCCGTGGAGGACGCTGTGTGCCGGCTCCAGCACAGGCTCATGCTTGGACAGTTTTCTCATCCAGCCCAGGTCCACCTACCCAGAGGACGGTGCTGCCCACAGTGGACTGCACCCTCCTGCACCCGTTACCAGAAGACAATCCCCCTATAGACATGCCTGAGCTGGGCGACCCTTCACCTGAAGCTGCCTTCTCAGGCGACTCTAGCTGGTGTCAAGATGAGAGTGAAAGCCTAGGACACTAGGTAATTCTTTTCTATTCCCCAGGAATTAGGTATGATTGTAACACTCGAGTATAAGGGTTTCCAGGCAGCTTAATGACTTCCCTAAGATCACACCCTGAGTGAGGGAGCAATAATCTCATGTTTATGTATGACTCAGTAAGACAAAGGAAGATGGATCAAAAAGGCTCTAGAGCAGTTATCAGGATCAATGGCTGTTTTCAGAATGGAGCGACAGGCCATCTTTGGGGCAGTGAGCCAATCCCATCGTCTTTGAAATATCTGAGAGCAAACCACTTTTCACAAGGGACCCACCCAAGACTTGAGATTAAAAAGCTCCAACACCCCTCCCCCCCTCTCTCTCTCACACACACACACACACTCACACATATACACTCACATAGCCTCTTTCACACACATATTCTCATATACAGTCTCTCACACACGCTATCTCACACACACTCACATACTCTCACACACAATCTCACGCACACACATTCACACACACACTCACATACTCTTTCACATACAATCTCACACACACTTGCCCCACCCCCCACATTCTTCTTATCTTCTCTGCACAGAGCCTTTGCAATCAGGTAGCATTGCTTGTGGTCCTGAGCTCACGTGGGGCAGGCAGAGCCTAGAGATTTGAGGCCACCTGCTGGGGTCAGTCTCCTGTGTACCCACAGAGATAACCCATCAATTCATCTGCTGTCTGCCTAAGATGGGAGTTGCAATACTGCTTGCAGCCCAGGCTTGCTGTGGGGACCAGGAAATCCACGAATTGGCATGAATATAGGAGATGTCAGTAAGACAAGCCATTCTGATTGCTTCTTGGGGATCAGTGTTTTGGGTTGGATGATGTAAATTGGAAGAAGCGTTACCTGTATGTAAGGTTGTGTTTCCTCCACCCAGGGAGAGTGTAGCCATACTGCCCCACGTCAGGCACACCGCACCTAGGCCTCTTCATGATCTCGATAGTGTTTGAATCCAGTGTTCCAGTCACTGTCAATCCAAAAAATGCCTGCATTTCCCGAATTTTGCCTTCCAAGAGACTCCTGTTCCTGCTTTGAATGAGATGACTCCCTTCTATCTCAAGAGAGTAGAACTGGTTGAGGTAGGCCTGACCAAAAAGACAAAAGTAAGGCACAGACTACAAGAGAGCCCCCCAGGATTCACCACAAGATAAAACAGTGGCCCCAAGTCTCTGGCAGTAGGAAGATAAAAAGGAAATAAATAGCAAAGGAAAGAAGAAAAGACACAGAGAGGAAGGAAGAGAACCACCCTGTTCTGTCAGTGCCTAGAATCAGTTATTTATGAGTGACCAGAATTAGCCAAATCACACAGCCTACAAAACGCCTGTCCTCCACACAAAGTTTGATGATAAAACAGGTCACAGATTTTTGTTGGTTCTTTCATTTTGGTATTTTTTGGAAAGAAATTTTAGAAGAGCTAATAGGTGATTATCTAATTTGCAAACATGTGATTTAACAAAATATGACAATTTACCTGGACTTTTCAAGGGATTACTAAAGTCATAGTCTTCTTTTATTTTAAAAAGCTTTTCCTTTATTAAAGTTTCAAGTTATAATACAAAGTGATGGAATGAATCCTGGCTTCTACACATATGTTTACTTTGCAACCTTTCATTCCCCTCCAGAACCCCTCCTCCTCCGTTGTCTCAGCCCCAGCCAGCTAGTTCCCTTGCCCTGCTAGTTAGTCCTAACATCTACTTTTATATTACACAATGTTCCTTAAGTTCTCTATTTCACAAATCCCTTAAAACCTCTTCCTCCCCTCTCATGATTCCCTTTCTAGGTCCAAATGGGTAAAGGGGCTTCATGGGGCAGTGCAGGTTTAATGGGGGCAAAGCCATGTACTTTTAATATATACATATACACTTATGCATATCTATACATGCATCTAGATACATGTGCATATATACAGATATGCACATTTATATGTATGCATAAGGGGCTCCAAACTGTAGACTGAGTGTTGTTGGAGGTCTTGAAATGTATTCATAGAGATCTCCATTCTTGCGAGCTGTCCTTTTTCTTCTCTTAACTATTGTAGTCCTTGGTGACCATTGCTTAAAGCTATAGCAAATCCTGTTCTCCTACTCACCCTAACCCTCCACCCCTTATCCAGTTTATGTCCTTAGAGAAAGTGCAAAGTGCTGCATTCTTCTGAGGAATTTTGGCATTCCACTGCAGAATTTGCTGTCTTAAGCCCCTAAGAAAACCCTTAAAGGAGATATATATAGAGGGTATATTATCTAATATATATCGAATAGAAATTATTTTTGCTAGCTGTTAATAGTATTTGTTGAGACAGTACCTGGGCCAGTTGCTTGTTTTCCTCGTTTCCCCCCTTTCGGTCTGCAGGAAATGCCGAAGAAAGTGTTATAAAAAGAAAAAATAGAGGCAGAAAGTACTTCATCCTCTCTCTCTTCAGTTAAAGCTTGTTCCTGTTTGCATGGGATTTAGAAAGTAAATAGTGAGACGTGGCATGAACTGGCTTGTGCCATAATTTAATTAATAACAGCAGAGGACACTTGCCATGAAGTGTGTCAGGACTTTTGATTCTTTTCTTTCTTAGATGGACTTGGTTTTGCAATCAGTGTCTATGATTGTTTATCAAACACATTGTAAGGTTTTGAAGTGAGTATATTATGCCGCAAGCCTCCACATTAGTTTTCTCTTTGCAATGCTGGTGGTTTCTTCGGTATGTAAATTCTTGTGAGTTGTAAAATAATTTTCTTTAGAAGGAAACCATAAAATATCTTGGTAGAGTGGTATGATGAAACTGAGTCAGGAATCTGTTTCTGTTAATTTATTAAAGTCAACAACAGACACAATGATCAAACGTCAGCTGTTCTTACTCTGAAAGTAATCGTGTTGGTGGGTTCAGATGCCCACAGAGGGTGAGATAGGTAAAAATGGAGGCCAAACACACAGTGTGGATTATAAAGACTGACATGTTTGTCCAGGCATGTCCACCCTGCAGCCTAGACCTACATGCTTTCCATGGTAGCTATGAATGGAGTCCAGTACATTTATAGACAGTAACATCATATCCCAAGATCAAAACATCCTTGTGTTAGTCAGACTTTTGGTTGTTGTGACTAAATACTTGACGGTATAACTTAAGAGAGGAAACATTTATGTCGATTTATGGTTTCAGAGGTTTTAGTTCATAATTGGCCAGTCTGTCATTTCTCCAGCAGGATGAGGGGAACTTCATGGTGAAAGGGCAATGCGCAATGGGGCTCACCCTGCAGTGGCTTAGAAGGAGAGAGAGAGGGGGAGAGAGAGAGAGAGAGAGAGAGAGAGAGAGAGAGAGAGAGAGAGAGCTATACAGAAGGCCTTATTCTTCCTCTTTCTATTTTTATTACATTTGGGGCCCCCAACCTATGCAGAGATACAGTCCACATTCAGGGCAAGTCTTTCCCTTTAGTCAGTCCTCCCTGGCAACATCACAGTTGGAGGAGCCAAGGCAGGCAGGTGGCTACTGCCGGATGTGGCTCAGAGGCTTCATGCAATAACACAGCTCACACTGTAGCCCGCGGTTTCAAGGTCAGGTCACCTCATTCCTTCATGCTCCACGTTTGATCATGGCATAGTTTATTTTTAAATTAAATCATTAACATTTTGTGATTACGACTTTGGAGATATTTACAAGAGAGATATGCCATAAATTATGATTCTTTCCTGTATAACTTTTGTCTTTGAAGTTGACAGCAGAATTAGATTTATTTGTGAATTGCCCAAATTCTCCAATAGAACTCTTAATTCCTTCTCAAACTCAAAATACATCCACAAACGTGACAAGAACTCTGGACATACAGCTTGGTCCTTTGAGGCCATTTCCTCGAGCTGCTTGTCTACTCTTCTCCAGTCTGGCAGGAAGTTGTCCTCTGTTCACCACAAGAGAATTCTTGTGTCTGTTAGATCCTTCTTCCTGGATTAATTTCTATCAGTTTCTGAATTGGCTGCCTTGTCTTGATGGGGTGTATCTTTCATAAGATTCTGAGGGAGAATGCAACCCCTCCCACCTTCCCGTACTCATCAATCCCCTTTATCCCTTCCTCACACGTGACTGCTGAATTTCCGCTGAGCTGTTTCTGGCAGGATGCTGACAGCACGAACTCAAGTTTCCCATCAAGCTTCTGTTGAGAAGCTACCATCTTGGCTCCTGATTAAAAAAAAAAAGTTGGGAATTTTCTCTTTACTTGGTATTACGAATTTCATAATTGTTATGCTTCTCTGTGGTTTTTCTTGTTGTAATGAATGGGCATTCATTTTGGTCACTGGGAGTGGAAGTAAATTTCCAATACTTTTTCTTTTACGATTTTCTCTGGTCATTTTCATTTTCTGTTTCTGGGATGTGCGTAAATTTTGAATTTCCTGGATTGAACTTTTGTTTCTAATATGTCTTTTACTATTTCCTGTTATATTTCTTTTCTAATGCTGTGATAAAACACTATAACCAAGGCAATTTATATAAGGAAGAGATTATTTGGTGTATGGTTCCAGAGGGTAAGAGTCCATCTTGGTGGCGAGCCAGAGCAGAGAGCTGAGGTCTCACATCTTCAAGCAGGCACAGGAAGCAGAGAGAGGAACCGGAAGTGGGAATGAACTCTCAGTGGCCTGCTTCCTCCAGCTAGCTGGGACCACCCAAGCCCCTGTAAACAGCGCCAGCACATTGGGCCAAGTATTAAAATATGTGGAGCCTATGCAGGCAGTTATTCAAATCACCTTATTTGCCAACTTCACTTTCTGGTTCAACTATTATTTATTCCAACCATCATCTTTAAGTATGCGTGTGTATGGTATGTATGTGTGTGAAGTGTGTGCATGGTATGTATATGTGATGGTGTGTGTGTATGGTCTGTGTTTCTGCTATGTGTTCATGTGTGTGATATGTATATGTGCATATAGATGTGTGTATATGGTTGGTGAACATGGTATATGGGTATGAGGTGTATATGTTTGCATGGTGTATGTTTTCAAAATGTGTATACATGCAGTGTGTATGCTGTATGTGTATATTTGTATTAGTTACTTTTCTGTTGTTGTGGTAAAACTCGGTGACCAGGGGAACTTATAGAAGGAATAGTTTATTTGGTTTATGATTCTGGAGGGGCAAGTACCCATCGCTCGCAGCAAGGGATACAGGCATGGCAGCAGAGCTGTGAACCAAGTGTCTAAGTACTTGGAGTCTATGGGAGGCACTCACTCAAACCTCCACAATGTGTGTGTGTGTGTGTGTGTGTGTGTGTGTGTGTGCGCGCGCGCAATGTGTACGATGTGTATATATGATGTATGTATAATGTGTGTATGGTGTATATGTATGATGTGTGCATGAATGATGTGTGTAGATGTGTGCGCATGCTGACTGCAAGCACACCAGGCTAACTAGCCTGTGAGACTCTTGGATTCTCTTGTCCACATCTCTTGTCTCCCTGTAGGAGCACTGGGTTTACAGAATGGTGTGCTGCTGGGTATGGCTCTTACATGGGCTTTGGCAATCTGGACTCAGGTCTCATACTGTGAAGACAGCAGGTGTTCTACTCACTGAGCATCTCCTTGGCCTATAGCTTTAATTTAGAAGAGTACTTTCTAGTTCTCCAAGTAACTGTTTATTTTTGCATTTTAATTTTGTTGTTGTTGCTGAGAATGACAAAGTTTAAATTCTTTATTTTGACATTTTCCTTTGTTTCAAGGATTGTTTTTGGTTCCTGTTTTTCCCATTGCAATCTTTCTTCAACGGTTTAGTGACAATGTGTTGTGCAATGTTTGGGCTACAGGGGAAAGAAAGCTGTCTAGAGCTCTAATGTGCAAGGATGGGGCTGGAGAGCCGGGGCTCTTCCCTGAAGAAGGCGGGGCTGGAGAGCCAGGGCTCTTCCCTGAAAAAGGCGGGGCTGGAGAGCCAGGGCTCTTCCCTGAAGAAGGCGGGGCTGGAGAGCTGGGGCTCTTTCCTGAAGAAGGTGGGGGTAGGCCTCAGGCATTCCATGTGATGTATTTGTCAAAATAAGAGTTGATTGAACACAACAGAAAAATCCGCAATACCAGATGCTTAATAAAGCTAAAATCTACTATTTCCCCATGTAAAAGCAGTGCAGGTTCAGTGGTCCAGGGCTTCTGTGATGACTGCACGTCATCACGGATGGAGGCAGCATCTACTTTGTTACTCTGCCTCTCATTAAAGTGCCTCATGGTACATCAAGATCTATTGCACTGTGTCTGCACAAAGGGCAACACGAAAGGAGGGAGGAAGGGAAAAGCAGGGTCTCTCAGTAGCCCGGCTGGCTAGGAACTCACTATTAGACATGCTGGCCTTGAGCTCACAGAGATCTGATGCTTCTTCTACTGCTCAAGTGCTAGGATTAATGGCATACACTACCAAGGCAGGTGCAAAAGGCAATTCTTAATTTTGTTTGAGAAACGCTACACATGGGTCAGTTTACATATTTTGGCTAGAAATTAGATACACGGACAATGTACAGCTGTGAGAAAGGCCATGAATCCTTAGCTGGGTGCAATGACACCCCATGAAACTGCAGAGGAAGACGTGGCGTGGATGCCAGGGTCTCCAGCTAGCATTCCCCATGTTGAGTTTCTTCGGGCTCAACTTCTGTAGATTTTCTTTTCTCTGACTGCTAGTGCCAGGGTCTCCAGCTAGCATTCCCCATGTTGAGTTTCTTCGGGCTCAACTTCTGTAGATTTTCTTTTCTCTGACTGCTAGGTTTCTCCAGTGTGGACCACTCCAATTTTCCATCATCTCAGTCTCCTACTAGCAAAGCTTAGACGTCCTCCAGTACTCTTCGTCGCAGCCCCTCAGCATGTCACCTTCAGTAAAGTCCAACTTAAGCACTTTGCTGAGTCTTTTTGCTTTCTGCCCTAGAGATGACGGAGTTGCCAGGTTGTCATGATGAGCCTTGAGTGTGGGAGAGGAAATGTTCCCAGACACAGTCTCTCCCAGTGAGTGTTGGAAATGACGGAGAATGTTCTAGCCTCTGATAAAAGGTGTTCTGCAGACTGCTCAGGAGGCCCTGGGGGAACTGAGAGCCAGATGCCCACAGCAGAAGCCTCGAAAACACACACAGTACATATGGCTTTTCCCCATTCCCATCTCATGGTGCTGGCTTCTTCTCTCTCCTTCCTAGGATCGTGCCTCTCTTGCAAAATAATTGTACCAAGGTCTTCACTTTCTGACAAGGCGCCTCAACATTGCCCACAGCTAAGCCACATTATGAGCCTCAGCTGAGCCCAGTAGTTAAAACTTCATTCAAAGTATGGAAATTCAAGAAAATTTTAATTCAGTTGAAGTGGACAGGAGCTTTGAGAAGAGGTCAGTGTTAGGTCGGGGCTCAGGACGAAAAGCCAAGAGGGTGTAGAACAGAGGCCCCTCCCTTCTTTTCAGGTCAGGAGCCTGCATTTGTAAAAGCCTGCAAAGAAAGCCCTGGATGGAACCAACACCTAGTTCTGGATTCCCAAGAGACCACTGGATCTGAGACCCACCTTCAGGAACTTGGCCTGGACTAATTGGCCAGATTACAACATGTCACCATCTCCCCTCCCCTTCCTTATAAAAGGTCCTGAGCCCCTCCTGGACATGTACTTTCCTCTGGTCCTTCACCTCAGAGTGTCATGGTTTTGCCCAAGAGAGCATATTTCCTGGAATAAAAGCCTGCCTTTGTTTACTTTTAATTTGGACTGATTCAGCCTTTATCTCTAAGTCAGGATCCTCTTAGTCAGCATGTACCTGGTTGCTTAGAAACTCACTCATTCTTCATGGCTTCTGTACTTTACGCTTGGCTCGCTTTTAGAAAATAAAAATTGTTAAAGGGGTTTACCACCCCTAGGCTTGGGAACTTCAACTTTTCACCCCTAGATATGGTTTTTCCTATATAAATGCCTCCCAACTGTGACTCAGCACTACACAGCCTGGTTTGAGGGTCTGGTATGCAGTTGTCAGTGGACTGAAAACTTTCTATTAGCTGTATTTTGTGCCTGAGTGGTCTTCTCTGGCAAAATTACCTCATTACAACTTAGAGTTTGTTTTGGAATAAACTCAATGCAAATGAAAAAAAAATCTCATCATCTAAGGTCTAAGCTTTGTCTTTATGTTTTTTGAACTCACACAAAACATCAGTGTGACAGCTAGAAAATGCCTAAGATTGCATTGTTAACAAAATAGTGTGAGCACAGTCCTCATCTGAAAATTGGACAGATGAAGTTTGGCTCAGGAATCTATCATGTCTATATTAGAGATGTAGCAAGTGTCTGTGAAAACACACTCCTCACTTTTTATACCTTTAAAAACTTACATCCTAATTTTAGAAATACAGTTTTCTGAAATTGACTCTAATTAACAATGAGATAAGTTAGTGGGGCATGGTGGTACACACTGTTAATCCCAGCACTTACGAGGTAGAAGTAGGTGAATCCTTGTGAGTTCAAGGCCAGCCTGGTCTACATAGTGAGTTCCAGACCAGCTGAGGCTATAGGGAGACACTGTTTCAAAAAAACCAAAACAACACAAAAAACCCCCAAAGAAACAATAAGTGGCTGTTCAATGTCTTCCTGCACTTGTTACACTGATGCAATGAACTTGTCCTTCTGTCCCAATTTCCCTAGCACAGCCCAGACATTTGTAGGCAATTAAGTAATCCCTACTGAATTAAATAGTGAATGAATGAGTAGACTCAAATGAACACCAGGCTCTGTTTTATATTATTGTAAAATAAGTTGAGAATAATGTGCTGACATATATAAGCAAATTCTTGAGGTCAGAATTTGAATAAAATACTTCATAAATTTTGGTATAGTTATTAAAAGTTTAATAGCATAATCATTCTGACAAGGGAATAAATGACCACTAATGCATTTCAAGTTTGTTGTTCCTTTTTGTTCTTTTTTTTTAAATTTACTTTTGTATGTATGAGTATACTGTCTGCATGTAGGTTTGTGAATCTGTGTCATGCAATGCTGCGGAAGTCAGAAGAGGGTCTCAGATTCCTGTGGAACTGGAGTTCTCCTGGAATTGGAGTTACAGATGGTTCTTAGCTGCCATGTGGGTGCTGGGGATCGAACTCAGGTCCTCTGCAAGAGCAGTAGGTGCTCTTAACCGCTAGACTATCTCTCCAGCCCATTCCTTTTTGTTCTTTAGATGAGCCAGATGGTGGTATTTCATAAATAGATCACAAATCAGACATTTGAAACAATCATCTTTATTTTGAATGCATAATTTGAATTAGAACAAGATGGGATGCTGATTATCTGGGGGGGGTGTTTACAAATTTAGTGGGAAATGAATACAGGATGCACTGTGAGAAATATAGTTCCAATGTTTATTAGGTTCTAAGCTTTGTTACATTCTAATATATGCAAATATGATAGTATAATGATTTTGAAGTCTGGTCTTATGGATCTGCAATGTCTTTGTGGAAAAGAACAATTAGCAAACTTATGTGCAGAAGCTTAATTTAATTTGATTCATATTGAAATTCATGCCCAGGCCTGTTCTCTTTGTGCAATGAACCCATGTCTGTGGGGTGTGCCTTCCCAAGTACCCCTGGAAATAGAACAGCTCCACCTGGTCCCTTTGGCCTCTGGAAGAAGAGAGCAGGAAGGAGGTGAGGAGGAGGTGAGGCTTCTCCTTTCTGCTCCTGCACTGGGAGGATGCCTAGCGCTCCTGAACAGGGGGTCTACTTCGGTGTCCTGTCTCTTAAGTGCAGATGTCAATCTCTACCTACTGGATGGTTGCAGGGCATTATTGTTCTACCAGGGATTGAACTAGGACCTTATGCTTGGTAGTCCAGTGCTCTCCCTCCGAGGGCCGCCCCTCAGTGATCTGAAGGCAGATGTACTGTGTTGACTTTCTAGGGCCTTTCTAGCAAAATGCCACACATTTTCATGGAGTAGATCAGAAATTTGTTCTTCGACAGTACTGGAAGCCAGAAGTACAAAGTCCACCAAGTATCTCAGGGTGATGTCCTCACTGAAGGGGATGCAAGAGGATCCTTCTTGGTCTCCTCCCAGCTGCAGCTCCTGGCAATTCTTGGCATTCTTTGACTTGTAGATGTATCACGTGGGTTTCTATCTCTATCTCTGCCTTCTATGGGTAGCCTACCCCTCAGGATCAAACCTAGGGCCTCTTGCATGCTAGGCAGGTGTTCTCACCACTGAGCTGTATCCCCAAGTCTCTCCCCTTTTTACAAGGATTCACATATGGGCTTTGGGTCCTCCCTAGTCCTACATAATGCTGTCTTGTTACCTTTACAGAACTATATTATATATATATATATATTGTTGGCAGGGAGAAGGAGCACAATTCTACTCACAATATTTATTTCCAAGGGGAGAAATAACACCACATTTCTTGGAAAGACAAGCAGTAATCTCTATGTTCTTAATAATCCTATGTGTGGGGCTGGCAGAGATGGCTCAGTGGTTAAGAGCACTAACTGCTTTGCAGAGGGCCTGGATCCGAATTCCTCAGCGAACATGGTGGCTAAGAGAACCATCTTTTAAAGCTGGGTGTAGTGGCACAAGCGCATTTAGTCTAGCACTCAGGAGGCAGAGGCAGGTGGATCTCTGTGAGTTCAAAGGCCAGCTGGCTACTACAGAGGAGAGTTTCCAGGCCAGCTGGGGCATATAGGGGAGCCCTGTCTCAAAAAAAATCCTATGTGTAACCATAATTCAGTGGCTAATTATAATGTACATCTAATCATGTTTAAAGAGACAGAATACTTGAAGTCAGATAAGCAAGTAACAAAACAGTGAATTTTAGAAGTCAGGTGAGCAGATAATAAAAATNATATATATATATATATATATTTGTTGGCAGGGAGAAGGAGCACAATTCTACTCACAATATTTATTTCCAAGGGGAGAAATAACACCACATTTCTTGGAAAGACAAGCAGTAATCTCTATGTTCTTAATAATCCTATGTGTGGGGCTGGAGAGATGGCTCAGTGGTTAAGAGCACTAACTGCTCTTGCAGAGGGCCTGGATCCGATTCCCAGCACCCACATGGTGGCTAAGAACCATCTTTAAAGCTGGGTGTAGTGGCACATGCCTTTAGTCCTAGCACTCAGGAGGCAGAGGCAGGTGGATCTCTGTGAGTTCAAGGCCAGCCTGGTCTACAGAGTGAGTTCCAGGCCAGCTGGGGCTATAGGGAGCCCTGTCTCAAAAAAAATCCTATGTGTAACCATAATTCAGTGCTAAATTATATGTACATTTAATCCATGTTTAAAGAGACAAGAATACTTGAAGTCAGATAAGCAAGTAACAAAACAGTGAATTTTAGAAGTCAGGTGAGCAGATAATAAAATGGTGGACATGGAGGTGACAGAAAGATTGGCTTGTCTTCTCTTTGTGATGTGCTCACTAAGCAGGAATGGATTGTGCAAGAATTAATTCAGCCTCTGCCAGGAGTAGAGTATTATAAACCCTTGTTCTCTGAGGACACCTGCATATAATATTCATAATTATCCTAATTATCCCTGCATAAATTCATAAAATGAATGCAGGGATATTTAGTTTTGCTTTAACTCCTTCTACAGTTAAGCCATAAGTTACTTCTCGCAACTCTAGTGACTCTGTGACTATTGAGGTCAAATGCATAGTATCTTGGTCCACTGAAGAAAAGGAAGAAGGCTATAAAAAAGAGAGACAATTTATCAAAGTAGCTTATAGAAGATCTTAGGTTCCTTCAAATAATTCCCCACCCCTGGCCAAATATAATATCTAAAGGCAAATGTGGTGTTTTAAAATTTCAAGCAAATTTGTCAACTTTTTTCCTACTTACAGTCTTGCAGGAAAACGGCGTCGACTCTGCAGTTTATTCCTGGGAAGGAGCTTGGGATGCTTGTGGGATAGCCTGAGTCCATGGATTGCCTTTGGTTGTCATATCTGACATGAACACAATGTCACATGATTGAAAACCTATATAGACTAAAATACAAGCTTTCTTTTTACTGGGTGTATGTTACAAAGTTCCTTCATACAGTTTTCTTATTCAGCTTTTACAATGTCTTATTTCCTGAAATTAGGAATGATTAATTTCTCTACCTAAGTGTCCAAATCATGAACCATGTAGATTCTAAAACAGGGTTCTAATTGTTGATATGGGGGTTATTTCCTGAAATGAGATCTTATATTTTTAAATATTTTACTTATTTGGTAAAGTAAGCATAACTGTGTACATGTGTATATATGTACATATATGTAACTAAGGTAATAATTTTGTTAATATTTGTAATATTTTAGACAGCATGCAAAAATATTGGACTTCATTGTGACATTTCCATACACACGTGTCACTGTACGTTGTTCATATCTACCTCCTTGTTACTCTCCTTATCCTTCCAGGACTCTTCCTTCCCATAAATAATCCCCCTTCCACTTTCATATTTTAGTAACTTCTCATGCACCAAATTCTGCAAACTATGTGGAGAACACTTGTTCGAGAACATTGAGACTCCACTCATATATAAGAATCAACCTCATTTTTTATATCCACCCCTGTACCTTAATATGATTAAAAATGCCAGTTTCGAAAGTCAAGGTAAGATTGTCTTCTGATGAAGACTCTAACTCCACTACTGTCAAGACCATGTAGACGAAACACTTCAGATGTCAGATTGTTAATGATTTGTACACAGGACAAAGAAACAGACTTCAACTTCTAATTGAAAATATTGTTTTTCTTACCTCCAGACTTGGTTGTTTACAAAGAAGTATGTCTTGCCTCTGTAGGAAACAGCAGCATCAATTGCTTGGAGAGTGCTTGGGAAGCCATAGATTGATATGTCCTTGGGGTAACCTTGCTGAAGGTCATAGCCATTCAAAGCCCAGAATTGTTTGCCTGTCAACAGTTCAGGTAACATGCTAAATAAAGCTCTTCCTCTTCTACATTATAGTACATTCTACTTCTTGGTCATTATAGAAATGAAAATGAAAGATGAAGTTGTCAAAGTGAAGCTCATGGGAACCCCAGTGATCCCTCCCTGTACCTATAAAGGAGTCACATCTTTTGTCCTGCCATTCAGGGTCTGAACACTAGATGTTTTGCCCAAGGTCACTTATATACAGAAACTAAATTCTAGCCTTGAGGTATCTTATAAAATTATATCTAAGATGAGAGAACAGAAACACTGAAGATGGTCTAAAGTGGCATCATTTGGTTGTGGATGCTGAGAGCCGAACAGGTGGCTGTCTGCTCAGATTCACCCAGTAGCCAGTGAACAGGATGGGGTGTGAGCCTGGCCTCCTGGCAAGAGCCTGGCTAGCTATATGCTGTCCTGGTCTTGCCTCTTCTGAAACTGCAGTGGACCAAAGAGAAGAACGAAAAGAAAAGAAGGAATGCTGAGGAAGTTACCTTTAAATAAGAAAACCAGGTCTCTATCAAAATCCTCGTAAGCAGCTTGAATGCCACTGGGCAAGAACGGCCAGAACAGAGAGATGAAATTGAGCTCAACTTCTCGAAGCTGAGGGTGCCGTCTCCAGAAGTACCTAAAGGAGTATAGGGACAGGGAGAGGGAGGGAGGGAGGAAGGACAAAGAGAGACATATATATATACATATACATATATATATATATATATATATATATATATGCACAGACACATTAACAGAAAGAAAAACAGAGAACAGAGACACAGAGAGATATATAAACACACAGAGATGATACAGAAAAATACAGACACACAGATACACGCAGAGAAAGACAGAAAACAGAGGCAGAGAGGCAAGCACACACAGAGATACAGACATGCACAGAGTAGAGACAGATACAAACACAGACACAGAGATGAGAGAGAGAGAGAGAGAGAGAGAGAGAGAGAGAGAGAGAGAGAGATCATTCGAGTTTCTGATTCTTGGTTGGAAATGGCCCTTGTGCAGTCACTATCACATAAGTGGGATCTGCACAGTGACCCACGCGGGGCCCTGATTCATGGTGGGGCTGTCCATCTGGCAAGCTCTCGACAGTTTTAAGTGGTCATCGGCATGAGCCTATTTGACCACATTTGGCACAACACACCTGGCTTTGTGAGCATCTTCCATTATTGGCTATCCATGAAAACATCAGCATGTACACAGCTGTGGAGTTCACATCACAGAACAGCCAATGGAAAGATGAAAATGTCATTGGTGAGATGACACCTCACAGCTGATTCAGTGATCGATTCCATGTGACTGGTTGGGACAGTACTTCAGGTCGATTACTGTCTTCATGGGCTTCCCAGGGAACTTCAGCCCTCTCCACATCACCACAATTATCTAAATGCTTGTGAATATTTTATGCTCTGGATCTACCCCTGATGTTTTCAGACACCCAGAAAACCAAGAATTCTAATGACACGCCTATGTGTAGAATCTGAGGGGAAAGCTAAGTAATGTGTGACTTCACTAAAACCCAGTTTTGAGGTCTGGCAGAGAGAAAGAAGAGAGAGGAAACCACAGTTCAACTTTATACTTGTCTTTGAAGAAGTATATCTCTCCACGGAGTGTGGTAACAGCATCAAATCTCAGGTAGGGGTCACAGGCTGTGGGGGTGCTTGGCCCAGTAGGTTGAATAGGGCTGTTTGAAGGTCCTGGGGGAATAGAAAGACATTTGGAATCCACACTACTCTGAGTGTGCTTCAGATATGCCTTAGGGCATCAAAGGGTCTTTCCATGAAGAGTAAAGCCGTCAGCCCAGTCTACCAGGCACTGACGTCACTCTACATGTGACCGTCAAAGTTCATGTCTGTTTAGCATGAGTAACTTGAATTCTATGTTCCCTTTTGGATTCTAACCCTGCCCCCCTGACTTCTCATCCTCTCGTTCCTCACCCAAATCCAAATGCGAGAATGGATCTGATGTTAGTCTTTCCCTGTATAGCATAAATCTAACTCAGTTTCTTTTCTATAAGAATTTACATCTTTTCTGGGTGTGGTGGCACAGGCTGTACAATCCCTGAACTGTGGAGACTGAAGAAGGAAGATTGAGGGTTGGAGGCTAGCCTGTGCCACAGAGTGAGACAATGTCTCAAAATACTAAATAAGTTAGTAAATAAACAAGCAAGAATTTACATTCCACCATACTTTCTCATTGTAGGGTGGGTTACACTACTCACTGAGAAATATTGGATACTTAAGAGAACTGGAAATATTGATGAGCAGAGAAAGCAGCCATTTCAGTGTGTGAGGAGTTAGGCGCTAGAATGGGGCTCCTTATTCTTGGAAATTCCACTGTGATGAAAAGATTCCTTGGTATGGCTCTGTGCATGGCTGGTTTATAGGGTACCCCACACAGAGGAGGGAGCACTTCCTCCTCATTCCTCTTCCTTCTACACTTTTTTTAAATTTAATTTTTATTGATGCTTTGTGCATTTCATACATTTTTTCCAATTCAGTTCAGGCTTATTTCCCTTTCCCTTCCCCCCACCCCCACCCCGTCCCAGATCATGCATTCTGCCATAGCTGTCCTGCATCTTTCTCTCAGTTTTTTTTTTAAGGAGCAGGAGAGAAAGGGTGACATATGTTGTGGTCCTACCCCGGCAGTGCTTCTTAAGACATGATACATCTTCTCCCCAAATTATGTGTAATATCATTGAAACCATTGTTCTCTCCACCCCTGATTTCTAGTCACCTCCTCCCACAGACCACTATGTTCACTAAATATCTTCTTTTGCCTGTTTCCCCCCAAACTCCTTGCTTTGTCTGTTTTACATTTTTAGCTTATATAGTCACATATTTGTACATAATATACTATGGATCAGTCTGGCTCTTTTTCATGCAGCACAAGGCTTTAAAGTGAATGTTGTTGCGCTAGCTGTGTGTCTTTAATCCTGTTCTGACTCCTGCATTCTTCGGTGGTGCGAGTCTTCCATGGCTGACTAGTATGGACTCCTCACAGATTTCCCTACAGTCCTCCATCATTCTCCACCACAAACAAGTTTCCAATGAACATCCCTGCCAGGCTTTATGCTTTACCCTTATGGACCCGCGTGAGAATGCCTTTAATAAATGCATCTCAGAGGAGAGTTGCTGTATCAAAAGGGCTCAGCATATCTTTCTAGAATCTGTAAAATTGGGAAGCATCATTGTAAGAGCCAGAGGACAAGCCTACTGTTAGATAGTGTCTTCTAGACCTGAGAGGAAAGCTGGACCCATGCAACCTCAACAATGTGGTTGTCTGAACAAGACCTGCATCATGACAGCAGCTGATATGCCAGTGTGGATGGAACCCCACAGGGTCCCACCTCCAGGTGAAGAGCTACCGAGGGCATTGATGGATGTTGAGAGAGGGACAGTTTGTTTTCTCCAGGGATGTGCTCTCTAATACATTATCCAATCCCAAGTGTTCAGCCCTAAGCACATACACATATACTAAATAGTCTGAGTAGGTCGTATATGCATACAAATATGTATGTGTATATATGTAACAATAATAATTATGGAAGAATAGGTCATAAATTGAAGTGGGAGTTGTGGAGGACACAGGAGGAATTACCTGAGGGGTGGGAATGATGTAATTACATTACCCTTGCGTGAGATTCTCAAAAGAGTAAAAATTCTAAATAAAAAATTGAAAAAGAAAGCATCTCCATCACTCAGGGATGATGACTGGGATGCTGTGGTAAATGAACCCCTCCCCCCTCCTCCATCCTTCTCTCCTTCCCTCCCTTTATTTCTTCCTTCTTTCCCATCCATCCTTCCTTCTTTCTTTCCCTTCTTTTGTTGAGATGGAGTCTCACTATGCAGTCTAAGATGGCCTCAAACTTCTGATTTTCCTGCCCCAGCCTCCCGAATTCCAGTATTACAGATATGCTACCAAGCTTGTCCTCTAGTCCTCTAACATTTTCTTTAAGGAAGTAAGGTAGACATCTACTTACTAAAAACCAAGGTGCAAAGAAATCATGTCAGAGGCTCAGCCCCAGAGGCCTCATTTGACAACACTCCATTTATTACTGGTGACTTTCAGAGGTCAGTTTGCAATGCCCTGTGGATGGAACCCACAGACATCCTAAAGGAGAGCACCTTGCATGCTGGACTTGCTGAGGTCTATTCCCAAGTCCTTTCATGGTCTACAGTCTTCTACAGATGATCTTACCATAGATGGCCTGAATCCCATTGATGTCATCCTGAGGGAGCGAGTAAGTGTTGGGTTCTGTGTAAGCATAGTTTGGATACATCAAGGCACCGGGATCAGAGGAGTGAGAGAGTCCCAAGGAATGGCCAAATTCATGAGCAGCCACAAGAAACAAGTTGTAATCTAAAAAGCAAGAATATACAGTGAATGGCAGATTAATAATATTTGGTCCTCACAACGTGTATGTGAAGCTTTAAAAACATTTTATTATTCTTATTTTTTGTGTATGAGTGTATTGTCTGCCTGTAAGTACACCTGTGTTGTGCAATGCCCATGGAGGGCAGAAGAGGGCATCAGATCCCTTAGAATTGGAGTTACAGATGGTTGTTAGCCACCATGTGGGTACTGAGAACTAACCCAGGTCCTCTGCAAGAGCATTCAGTGCCCTCAACCGCTGAGCCATCTCTCCAGCCACCGTGTATGTAAAGTACAGATAATAAAGCCTGATGATTTTGAATATTTTATTATTGCTCTTGTGCAATAGTGTTGAGAGGTGGTCCTAATGAGAAGGTTTAGGTTGGTGCTGCCATGAAAAGGGCTTCAAGTTCATTCTTTTTTCTGTCTCCTTCATCCATCTACCCTCTCCCATCAGATGGTGCAGGAGGAAAGGCCTCACTAGAAGCCAGAAACTTGATCTTGAACTTTCTGGTCTCTACAATGGTGAGGAAATAAAATTTTCCTTTATACCAGTTACTTAGTTTCAGTTATTCTATGGTAGCAGCACAGGTGTATGGAAGAACTGCCTTGGGAAATAGGGCCAATAATGAGCTTTTGATGTTTTTAGAACCCTAAGTAGATTTATCTTTAAGCAGAAAAATATAAATAATTGATTTTTGTGTTTGAAATGCACATGTAATTTGGGTGTGTGTGCATGCATGCACATGTCTTGATTTTAAGGTGGAACAGGTGAATCCAAAATCTGCATGTGAACATAACCTTGGGATACTTACTTCTGGAATCTTGGGTCCACGTTTCTTCTGAATCAAAATGAGCATCCCCTCCGATACCCTGGCCTGGCTGAAAGGCATGAGCAAGGATTCCATTAGGTCCATCAAATGGAGAATTGTCACCGTGCTCTAAAATAAGATGACTGTGGTTAAATCCTTGGCAAGTCTCGGGTTGGCCAGGAGAAGCCAAGCTGAGAATGATTGCTTTGAGCCTACCTCTTTGGACAAAAGCAATATTGATGTCTGCTTCTCCCTGTGAGATCTTGGTGAAGGTCAGGGGTGATGACAGACTCCAGACTTGAAAGGCTTTCTCAATAGCTGCTTCCACTGTAGCCTTTGACAACTGAGGGGTATAGTTTATAATCCTTGAAAATGAGAAGATATAAGAATGGTTTGTTATTTCAACTGAGGGGTATAGTTTATAATTCTTGAAAATGAGCAATGTTAGAATGGTTTGGTATTATTTAGAACAGCCTTCTAAGCACAGTAAGTCACTTTATTTTGGACTAAGTTGCTTATGCAATGTGCTACCACTGGAAAGGACATTCGGATGAGTCCAAATCCCAGGGTTAAAGGCAGACAAAAGTGTGGACAGGTTACTACCTGATTTACACTCCAGTGTCCTCACTCATAAAATGAGGATAATAAAATAAGGTCCCACTTTCAGGTTGCCATGGGAATTAAATTTATGTGAAGCACTTAATTTGCTTCTTGGAAAATAGAATTCTACAATAGTTGGATTGTGGGGATGAAACTTTGTGTGTGGCTTGAAGGCGAGAACTTGTAAGACCTGTCCCGGGAGATCTCCAGTTATCTGATATCTCTGTGGGCTTTCAGAGTTATCTGTAGCTGGAAGATTTGGGATATTACAATGATTCTTGCCTCGCCCTATCTCTGCAAAGTTCCAGGCCCGTTCCCTTGAGGCATTGAGCAAAATGTCACACCTCTAGTTACCTGTTGCACAAACCAGAGCTCTGCAGCCCCCCACCCATTAGAACCAAGTTGGCTCACCCCTCCCTTCTGCCTGCTCCCTACTTACTTGCCCAGAGCACAGTAGACTTAAATATATAGACTTCACTGACAGAAAATAAAGGGAGTTCCTATCCTCCCCAGCTCTGCATGTGAGTCCCTTCATTTCCATGGGTGATCTCCTGCGGTTTTCCCTCCCCCACTTCTTGCGGGAGCTAAACCTAGAGACTGTCCACCTGCAGGCAGGAGACAAGTCCTGGAGCTGAGCCAAGAAGGGAAGGACAGCGTGTGGAATGTGGTCACGTGTGACACAAAGACATTGAACGACATTGGATGTTATCATTGTTATTACCAAAACACAGCAGAGGGGTCTGGATTCTCTCCAGCAACGATTAAGCCTTTTTTGGTCTTAAAGTGAGTCTCTTTAGATTAAAGGAGAGTCTTTTTAGATTGCTGAAGAGAGATAACATGGTAAGCTTTAGAGCTGAAGAGCCCAGTAATTATCTTTTATTCTAGTACTGTTCACACTTAGTTCAATAGCTGTTCACCTCCACTCATACATTGCAAGGGAGGGAGATTGTTCATCTCTAGGGGATCCCAAGTCCTGGTAGAATGTCTGAGGTATCATAAGCTCTCAGTCACAACTGGCTGGGCGGATGGATCCTGAAACTCTAGAAATATCACCTGTAGGTCAGTTTAGTGTCTGGCCACTTGGGGTTTCCTGGGGTTAACATGAAATCTCCAGTGTCAGGCACTCCACAGCGAGGCTTTCCCATCATCTCCAGAGTTTCTGCATCTGGTTTCCCTGTCTCAGCCAACCCGAAAAAGCGCTGCATCTCCTTAAGCTTTTCAGCAATCACAGTGTTGTTCCTTCCAGACCGAAATTGGTTGCTTGGCAAATGGTAGAATTTTCTAAGGTAATTCTGATAAAATAAGCACATAAAAGTCCTTGCTGTGAGACTGCTTTCATTGTTCTGGACATTTTGCAATCCTCTTTTTTTTTTTTTTTTTTTTGTCTTTTTGAGACAGAGTCTCCCTGTAGCCCCAGGTGTCCTGGAACTCACTCTGGAGACCAGGCTGGCCTTGAATTCACAAAGATCCACCTGCATCCCAAGTGCTAGGACTAAAGGTGTGCACTACCATGCCTGGCTCTGCAATTCTCTCTAAGTTCCTGCAGAGTCCAAACCAGGACCAATAATGTGACAGACTTGGGGACAGTAACAGAAATTTATAGGTTGGCCTGGCAAGATGGCTCAGTGGGTAAAGGTGCCTGTCACCAAGCCTGAGTTCCATCCCGAAGACCCCTATGATAAAAGGAGAAATCTGACTCCTGAAAGTTGTCCTCTGACCACCACACATGCACTGTGACACGTGCACCTCTACCACACACATATAAATATACATAATTTTAAAAAGAGAAATTTGTAGGTTGACTGAAAAAACAATGGCTATAGAACAATCTTATTTGTTGTGCTTATTCTTTAAAATAGAAGTCTCATAGGGCTGAGGACAGAATCATATATACAAAATGCTACCTTAGAGTTAAGAGTCTGCCTTCTTGTTTTTTATAAAATCCTAGTACTGCTTCTTCTTTCTCTTTCTTTCTCTCTCTTTCTTTTTTTAAAAGAAATCTTTTACCTGAGACCCTGTCTGGAAAAGACCAAAAAAAAAAAAATCTGAGCGTGGTAGTACACGCTTTAATTCTAGTACTTGGGAGGCAGAGGCAGGTGGATCTCTGTGAGTTCAAGGCCAGCCTGGTGTGAGTTCCAGGCCAGCTAGGGATACAGGGAGACCCTGTCTTGAAAAGACCAAAAAAAAATCTTCTTTTACCACTGGAAAAATGTTTAATCATCCCCATGAAGAAATGGAGTCATCAAGAACCTAAAGTGAGTGATAATTCAGGTCCCAACTGATCATTTCAAAAGAACATATATGTTTGGGGTAAGAGGAGCATTTTATTCCCTAAGATAATGCTTTGGAAGGGGCCAATTTTCACCCAGAAATAAAGTTTCTAGGGTCTGCTGACATGCCAATCAATCCCAAGGCTTCTTTATGTTACCTTATGCAGCCTTCGACTGTCTGTCTCTTTGTAGGTGACACAGGTCAGCACTCACACTTTGAGATCAGACAGGTTTGGGCAAATCTTAGCTCTCTCATGGGTTAACTCTGAGTACTTGGATATGTTACTTAACCGATTTTTTTTGTCTTTGAAATGGAAAAAAATAACTTTCTCTTTGCAAGGTTAGTGTGACATGCTTAGAAGGGCAACTCAAACGAGTAAAAAACTCAAAACACTCTGGATGTGAACTCAGAGCTACTATCACCATCACAAAAATACCAAGAATGAAAAGCGGCAAAAATGATTCTTTATGAACTTGCAATACTAAGAAAATTATGTTTTAGAAATTTGTGATTACATTCCTTTATACTTCAAAACAAAATCTAGCCTGACTTTTATACTGTAAACAATGGAAAAATACTATTTTTTTTTGTCTTTTTGAGTCAAGGTTTCCTGCAGCCCCAGCTGGCCTGGAACTTGCCATGTAGACCAGGCTGGCCTTGAACTCACAGAGATCTGCCTGCCTCTGTGTCTTGAGTGCTGGGATTAAAGACATGCACCACCATACCTGGCTGCTATTTTTTTTTAAATAAAGTTTCCAAAAGCTAATAAGCAGTTCTGGGAAACCTGATTATAGAATGCACCAATTTTTAGTTGCTTACGAAATGGAGGTTTCCCATCTCTATGCTGACTTCTATGCATGTCCTTTTTTTTTTTTTTTTTTTTTTTGGCAAAGAAATATCCCTAAAGGAACAATACACGTGTAGTAATTGCTGTCTTTTCGCCCCTTCTGTTCAGTGCTAGGGACTGATCTGCGACCATGTGGATACAAGCAAGCATCCCATCAGTCTCCTGCTGAGCGATCCCTCCAGCCCATCGTGGAGCAATTGGGCTGCAGGTTTACCGGAAGAGAAAAACATTAGGTAAGAAGAAAGTCATGTAGTTCTATGAATAAAACTGTTCTCTCTAAAAGGCTCCCCAGCCTCGGGCCACAGCAGAACTTCCCTAGGCTTTAAGGAGTCTGGTTTGTTTTCATGAGCTTGTTTTCACACCTAGATTTTCCAGGGCTTGACCTTGCCAGCTTGGAACCCTCCAAGTCACTGAAAGATGTTGAGCTTCCGTAAAGCCATCCAGAGAATCAGGCTATATTTAAATTTAGACTAAAAGGAGAAAATCACCTTCTGAATTTCACAGTCATCAGCAAATCAACCAGCCATTTAATGGATAATTTACCTCAACAATTTTTGCATTTTTCTCTTCCACTTGCTCAGATGGTACTGGAAAGGTCCTGGCAAGCGGCATACAGAGCAAGAATGGAAGCAGAAGAGTCTTCAGACTGAGCATGGCCTTTTCTTCCAACACCCCCTCTCCTGGCCTGGCCCTCTGCCCCTCTGGTCCCCAGAAGCTCACCACATTTGGTGCCAATCACGGCTCTTCTTCGGTTCCTTATAAAGCCACGTCTTAAGCAACTGCTGTATCAGGACCATGAAGCAACACAGGTTAATTGCACTCTGACAGTTTTGCAATGTTAAAATGTGATTTAGAACCCAAGAGTGGGGGAGCCCTGAGCAGAAAGGAGGAGTGACATTCTACACTTCGGTCTCCCTTCACAAATTCACTGCTAAAGGGGCAGGTGTAAGAGACTAATGTTGGTGTTATGGGTTCACAGTTGCTGGCTGTGCATGATGCTGTGCGTGATGCTGTGTGTGACGCCGTGCATGATGCTGTGTGTGACGCTGTGTGTGACCTTGTGTGTGATGCTGTGCGTGATGCTGTGCATGATGTTGTGTGTGATGCCATGCGTGACGCTGTGTGTGATGCTGTGTGTGACGCCGTGCATGATGCTGTACATGATGCAGTGTGTGATGCTGTGTGTGACCTTGTGTGTGATGCTGTGTGTGATGCTGTGTGCAATGCTGTGCATGATGCTGTGCATGATGTTGTGTGTGATGCCATGCATGATGCTGTGTGTGATGCTGTGCGTGATGCCATGTGTGATGCAGTGCATGATGCTGTGTGTGATGCTGTGTGTGACGTTGTGTATGATGCCGTGCATGATGCTGTACGTGATGCTGTGTGTGATACTGTGTGTGACCTTGTGTGTGATGCTGTGTGTGATGCTGTGCATGATGCTGTGGGTGATGTTGTGTGTGATGCTGTGTGTGACGCTGTGTGTGATGCTGTGGGTGATGTTGTGTGTGATGCTGTGTGTGACGCTGTGTGTGACCTTGTGTGTGATGCTGTGTGTGATGCTGTGTGTGACCTTGTGTGTGATGCTGTGCGTGATGCCATGTGTGATGCTGTGCATGATGCTGTACGTGATGCTGTGTGTGATGCTGTGTGTGACCTTGTGTGTGATGCTGTGTGTGATGCTGTGCATGATGCTGTGGGTGATGTTGTGTGTGATGCCATGTGTGATGCCTTGTGTGACACTGTGTGTGATGCTGTGTGTGATGCTCTGTGATGCTGTGTGTGAGGCTCTGTGATGCTGTGTGTGACACTGTGTGTGATGCTCTGTGTGACACTGTGTGTGATTCTGCGTGTGACACTGTGTGATGCTGTGTGTGATGCTCTGTGTGATTCTGTGTGTGACTCCGTGTGTGACGCTGCTGTGTGTAATTCTGTGTATGATGCTGTGTGTGAGGCTGTGTGTGAGGCTGTGTGCGACACTGTGTATGAGGCTGTGTGTGATGCTCTGTGTGATTCTGTGTGTGATGCTGTGTGTGATTCTGTGTGTGATGCTGTGTGTGATGCTGCTGTGTGTGATTCTGTGTATGACGCTGTGTGTGACACTGTGTATGAGGCTGTGTGTGAGGCTGTGTGTGAGGCTGTGTGTGACCTTGTGTGTGATGCTGTGTGTGACGCTGTGTGTGATTCTGTGTGTGATGCTGTATGTGATGTTCTGTGTGATTCTGTGTGTGATGCTGTGTGTGATGCTGTGTGTGATGCTGTGTGTGATGCTGCTGTGTGTGATTCTGTGTATGATGCTGTGTGTGATGCTGTGTATGAGGCTGTGTGTGAGGCTGTGTATGATGCTGTGTGTGATGCTGTGTGTGAGGCTGTGTGTGACACTGTGTATGAGGCTGTGTGTGAGGCTGTGCATGAAGCTGTGTGTGATGCTGTGCATGGAAATTTTCTTTCCAAGGCCCTGGTATTCACTCCCATTCATTGATTCAAACTGGATCACACACTCCTTTCTGTCAGGGGATTGATTGTGCTAGACAGTTTGAGCCTAGGTGTATGTTGTATTGCATATCCAGAATATTTTGGAATAAATATATTCAGAATGAAGCCAGGCTTGGGGTCAGCCTTTATCCTAGCACTTGGGGAGGCAGAAGCAGGCGGATCTTTGAGTGAATTCAAGGCCAGCCTGGTCTACATAACAAGTCCAGGACAGCAGAGCTAACAGGGAGACCCTCACTCAAAAAGACCAAAGAACCAGGTGGAAGAGATGGCTCAGTGGGTAGAGGGCACTGACTGCTCTTGCCGAGGACCCAAGTTCCGATTCCCAAGCATCCACATGGTGGCTAAGAACAGCCTTAATCCAGCTTCACATGGAGATACCCGAGCACCCTCTTCTGGCCTCCAATGCATTGCCGACACGAGTGCACCAACCTACATGCAGGCAGTACACTCATACACATAAAACATGAAAATAATGAGTAAAAATTAAAAAAAAAAAAAAAAAAAAAAAAAAAAAAAAACCCCCCCAACCCCCCCAGCCAAGCAAACATTACAAAAACAAAACAAAACAAAAAAACCAAAACCCAAACAATAGATTGCAGAAGAAAGAAGTTTTTGCTTTAAGAATTTAATTTGTGGGCCTGGAGAGATGCTCAGTGATTAAGAGTGCCACTGCTCTTGCATAGGACCAAGGTTCAATTCCCAGCCCCACATGGTGGCTAAGAACTTCTTTAAGCCGGGAGTGGGTGGATGCATACCTGTAAGTCTATCACTCAGGAGGCAAAGGCAAGTGGATCTCTGTCAGTTCAAGGCCAGCCTGGTCTACAGAGTGAGTGTCCGGCCATCTGGCCCTATAGAGAGATCCTGTCTCAAAAAGATAAAACAAGCAAACAAACAAAAAACCCATAATTTGTTTATTGTTTTTAAATGTGGGAAATTAGCCTTAAGGAGCAAAACTAACACTCATCTCAAATGTTAAGCAAATATTTCCCACCACTTGTTGACTTCATTATAAACAGTTCCATGAAGAAGATGGAAACTAACAAAATAAAGTGATAGTAAAATTACAATGTAAAAGTCTGTTTAGAAGGAGGGAACCATGTATTAAAGGCAGAATGTTATAGAAACACAAGAGCCAAATGAAAAATATTTCATTGGAAAATCTGATCCAACCAAAAGTAAATATTGGATTATAGCTCAAATATAAAATAAACACACTTTAGTCAATACTTGTTCAAATAAATCATTAAATATGCAAGTGAAAGAGATGTCTCCTGAAAAACATCTAAAGTAATTTATGTAGATACTCTGCGTTAAAGAAGATGTTAAGTACTTTACATGGGGGACTTAGTTTTTTTTTTTTTTTTTTAGGTCTTTTTTGAGACAAGGGTCTCGCTGTAGCTCTGGTCTCCGGAAAGGAGAGCTTATGTAGACTAGTTTGGCCTTGAACTCAACAGAGAGCCACCTGCCTCTACCTCCAAGTGTTAGGATTGAAGGCATGCGCCAGCACGCCAGGCTACATTAGAGGTTTTAATATCAAGATTTGGAAGGATGGGGCAGGAGGACTCTGACTCCACAGTCATTCTGAGCTACGTAGGGAGTTTAAGCCAAACTGTGCTACATAGTGAGGATTTAACTCTAAATAAATGAACCAACAAAAACACTAAAG
Source organism: Rhizomys pruinosus (assembly GCA_009823505.1). NCBI lineage: Eukaryota > Metazoa > Chordata > Mammalia > Rodentia > Spalacidae > Rhizomys > Rhizomys pruinosus. The sequence goes on along the minus strand of VZQC01010656.1, from coordinate 53,766 downwards.
ACAGAGGATTACTTCCACAAAATGAGTGTGGGACTTTGGGTTACACATACAAATGTCTTTCCTGTATATCCATCCATTTCTTCTAGGTTTTCAAACTTGCTGGAACCAGCCAGGTGCCCTTCACGGATGGAAGTGGATAGAGAAAGGGTGTTACATTATACAATGGAATAATATGCGGCAGTAAAGCGGGACACATCATGAAATTTGCAGGTAAGTGGATGGAGCTGGAAGACATTAGGTTAAGTGAAGTAACACAGCCCAGAAAAAAACGACAAATGGTGTCCTCATATGTGGATGCATTAACAGCACCCAGTTATAAAGATTTCTCATGGAGAGGGAGGGCAGGTAAAAGAACAACAACAGAAGACTGCATCAGAAAATGGACTGAAATGGTGAATATGGGAGGGGGGATGGGTGGGAGAGAGACACAGATGTATAAGTCGATAAGCACATTAATTGACGTGAGCTCAGCAAGTACCAAATTGTTTGGCCGAGACACTGTCTACAGGACACATGGTGTTTTAGGACGTAGTAAAGTAAAATATGTGTATAATTAAACAATATTGGTTTACAGAATCTGATTAAAAACAGTAATGCAACTGAGTTAAATGGAGATATAATTCGCTGTTTTCCACATTTGCTTTACATAAATCTGTAGAGCAATACTTTGGGATTGGCACATAAAAATGTTCTCTATAATTTCTCTGTTGTACGTACCACCTTGTAGCATTCTCCTTAAGATGATTTAACCCGGTAAAAAAAAAAAAATTTAAGTTTCTTCCCAAGTTAATCATAATCTAGTCACCCAAAACAACATGGGTGAATTTGATGAAATCTGTGCCGTGACCACCTATAGTTATCTATAATACAACTGTCTTTTGGAGACTCATACGCTAAAAAACAGGGGGGGGGATACGAAAGACATGAAACCTTTCGTCAAAACCCTGCAATTCAAATCTTAAACTAACTATGGGAAAAGATTGTTTGTTCCAACAGGACAAAACGTCACAACTTAACGGCGGAGAAAGAAAAAATTACAGCTTTGCATTGAGTAGGAGTACCAAAAAAGTGGCAACGGAAAGGCTGACCCATCTAAACATTGAAAGGAAAAGCCTCAGATGCCCATAAACATCGAACCCCTATGTGGATCCTACATTTAACAAACTATTTATAATGAGTCCTAATGAACTTACGCTTCTAGTGCCACAAAGGTTTTAAGACAAGAGACTTTCTTAACTCCCCCCCCCGATAGAAATAAGGAGAAATATGATGATGAGGTCGGTCTCCAGCCGGTAAATTGGAAACTATTGTAGAGGTACCTCTCTTATAAAACCGGGTAAAACTGCCTTCTTTAATTGACTAATAGACATGGGACCTGTGGAAGGGATTACTCTCTCTGTTCAAAACCAAATATAATACGAAAGTCCTAGGGTTTGATGCACTCAGGCAAAGTATATTAACGCAGGACCTCTGACATCAGCAATGTATTGTTCTACCAGGTGGATGGTGGCCAGGGGATCCAACCCCTAAAACAAAAGGGAAGGGCTCATTGCCTCTAAGTTGGGATACATGCAGGAGGAGAGGCCAATAAGACCCTGGCTGCCGAAGACCTGACGTTAACAGGGAGGGATGTATTGAGACCACACATGCAAGTGTAACAGATGGCCTCTGGAATGACAGATAGTGTTACCAACGGCCACTAAACCAATAAGCAAATACGGGTCTCCTAGTCAAGCAAGACTCCACCACATCAGCACCAGCTACACCTCACCTGCCTGGAAATACGGTGCACAGCAAGGGCAGCCAGGTGCCTAGTATATATCCCAATTCTAAGTGGCTATTGGCTCTCTCCTTGAGAATAACCCATGGCGGATGACACAAGCTTACATCCTCAAGCGGTTAGGAGATGTTAGAAGCAACAGTAAGATCCGTGTCATATTTAACAGGGGGAAAAATGTATTCATGGATTAACAGATCCAAACATGTGTCTATGCTAAAGTAACCTACATAACTATTAGTGCTGCGTTAAATACCTATATATCTATTGCTTGTGCTTCATAGTAGGATCTAAAGGTTATTCGTGGACAAAATGTCAGCCCATGAAAGGGAACAGCCAGAATTGATCAGACTCAAAGTCAACATATCAGAGAAGTGGACTGTTTGACCTCTCATCCACCTTGCCCCTTTTCTAAGCCTGAGGAACAATCTGTGGAAGAGCGGGCGTGGTAGAATTAATGGCTGCGATTGGGGTGAAGGGTGAACTACAGCAATGTAGTTCCTGGCACTCATTTGTCAAATGGATTGAACAAAACAACCTGTCACCCCCCCCCACTGGTTGTGGGGCTGTAGGGGGTTTGGGCACAAACAGCCTGCAGATAGGTTTTTGCATGAAGGATGCGTGATAATCCATGGGATTATCACTTATGCTAAAATTGAAAAAAAAAAAAAACTGAGAGAAGAATGCAGGACATGTATGGCAGATGCATGCATATGGATGGGGTGGGGGTACGGGGGGATGGGAAAGGGAAATAAGCCTGAACTGAATTGAAAAAATGATGAAATGCACAAAGCTCAATTAAAAATTAAATGAAAAAAATTTTTTTTAAACAAAAAAAAACAAATGTCACTATTATCTAAGGAACAACCACACGAGGGAATAGATACATTTTTATCTAGAAGAAATTAACAAGCACTCGCCTCAAGTCTGGAGATCAAGTTTATGTCAAAGTGGATGTCTGATTGATAGTAACATGCTTGTGAATATAATGTAATGAGAACAGCAATTTACTTCTGTAGCCTTGACACTCTATAACTTCATTCTAATCCTGAGACAAGATACTGAAAAATTCCATTGTGAGCCACTCCACAGAACATATAACCAGTATTCCTCAAAACTTTCAATATCTCAAAGACACAGAAAGACTGTCAGAACAAAATGAGATTACTAATCTAGGTGTACAACAACAGAAGAATGTATAAAGAAAGAAAGGTTGCAGCAGTAAGAAGAACAAAGTTGGTGCATTTCAGGAAAATGAATGGAAGTGGATATAATTGTACTAAGAAAATGAAGTCAACTACAAAAAAACCAAGTATGTATAATGGTATGTGTGTGTGTGCGTGTGTGTGTGCGTACACCTGGGATGAGTAGAAGTAAACCTGTCTAGGGTGAGAAGGATCAATGTGATGAACAGGTGGTAAAAAAGGGAGGATGGGTGAGGTATTAGGGAGAATATACTCAACATACAATCTATATATGTACAGAGGGTCGAAAAATTAACTAACCTATTAATTAATTTTTAAAGCACTAGCCTAAGGAGACATGGATCACGCGCATTTGCTATTGAGACATAATCTGAAGCAGGAAAATGGATGGATGTAATGGAAAAAAATAATAAATCTAATCATGCCTAGGTATTCACAGGGAGACCAAGTCTGTGGATTTTCACATCCTTCTATGAACTGCTATAGAATTTGCATATTTGTATGCATATCCTACTAATTCAGAATAATCTCTACAATTTCTAATATATAAAAACAGAATTTGCAAGGTAATGTACTAGCAAAATGAATGTTCATTGATAATATATATATGTGTGTGTGTGATGTGTTGTGTGGGTGTGTGGTGTGGGTGTGGTGTAATGGTGGTTTTGGAATGAGAAAATGTCCCCCAGAGGCTTCACTAGTCAGACATTTTTGTCCCCAGTTTGGTGGCGCTGTTTTTTAGGAGCGTCTTAGAAGGGTGGCGTGGTCAAATGCTGGAGGAAGTACATCACTAGGGGAGGGCTTAGTGAGTTCAAAAACACTTGCAGGCTCCAGCTGTCTCTCTCTCTTGGGCTCCTGATGGTTCATTAGAAGGATGTGAGCCTTGGCGTTACTGCTCCCATCTCTTGGCCACAATGCCTCACACCAATGATTCTAAATGCCCTGGGAACTGTCAATCATAAGCTAAATAAACTCTTCCTTGTATCAGTTCCCTTGGTCATGGTGGTTTTATCACAGCAACAGAAAAGTGCAAAATACTATCTATCGCGATCTATCTATCGATCGGATCTATCTATCGTATAGCTATCTCTCTTCTTTCACTATTGGCCCAGGGAATAAAATAAAAGTTTACTAGTTAATTAAAATGTATCGGGCTGGAGAGATTAGCCTAGTGGTTAAGAGCACTGACGCTCTTGCGAGGACCCTGAGTTTGGATCCCCAGAACCCACATGGTACTGAGAACCGGCTGTAACGCCAATGCCAGGAAACTCCAGTTCCAGGGGAATCTGAGATGCTTTTCTGACCTCTCGACATTGCTGACACGGGTGCACAAACCTACATGCAGAAGTACAACTCATACACATACAAAAATAAATAAAATTAAAAAAAATGTGTCGATATTAGTTTCTAAAAAAAGTATTTTATTTTATTTTGGAATGGGGCATGGGGCACACACCTTTGATTCTGCCACTTGGGTGGACAAGCATGCGATCATCAGTGAGTTCAGACCCTCAGAGTACACAGCAATTTCCAGGCCAACCAAGGCTGCAGAGTGAGACCCTGTCTTGTGTCTCAAAAAAAAAAATCAATTAAAATTATTTTTTATTATTCGTTAAATTTCATACATATATGTAACTTAATTTGGTTATATTTACCACCCCTCTCCAACTTCTTCCAAACTTTCTGTGTATTCTCCTACCAACATTAAAATCATTTTAGCTACTTTTCTTCATAATTCATTGAGTTCAGTTAGAGCTTCCTGAATATTAGAGATTTTTGTACAAAAGGAGCCATACTAATATAAAATATTAATGGTAGAGAAAACTTGATACAGAGTATAAAGAACACACACACCCTATTCTAAAATTTTGTAACATCAGTTTTGTTTTTTTAAAAAATAAAGCTTAGTGATATTATTTTGGGGTTGCATACACTTTGTGGTGAAACTCCTTAATAACCCTAAATAGACTAAAAAAAAAAAATAAGCTTAAGGAAAAAACGAACAAAACACTGAAACTACTAAACAACAAGACCCTGTACCCAGACGTGAGCTCCTGCACTCAAAGCAGCATTTTAGGGACAGGGAGATGGCTCGTGTGTAAGATCCGTACATTCTGAGCAACCCTATCACGAAAGTCTGAGCCTGAACCCACACTGGAAAAAAATCCAGTAAAAAATGTGCATCCTCTGTGATTCCCAAACAAAGAAAGAGCACTCCAAAGGCAAGATAAGACACAAAGACAGGAGAGTTAGTCAAAGCTTCCCTGCCCCAGTACCTGGAGTATGCAGCAAGGAGGCTGAAACAACAGAGACCCCCTCAACAAAACGAAGTGCGACGTAGAGTCAACCTACTCCCAGAAAGTTGTCCCTTGACACCCTCCAAAACCATGGGTGCACAGCACATAGACACACACAGACACACATGCACAAAGACACACACGAGACAACACACATAAAATAACTAAATTAAATCTTTTTTATGCTCCTATTTCATGATTTAAACTAAAACAAACTTTGGTTTAGGATTTAAGTTGTGCGTTTTCATTTTTTTAAATTATATTATTTTTTTTATGTGTATGAATGATACTGTCTGCATGTAGTTGTGCACCCGTGTACTGCATGCCCGCGGAGTCAGAGAGGGTCCTCGATTCCCTGAAATGGAAAGTTCTCCTGGAATTGGAGTTGCGGACTGTTCTCAGCCACCATATGGGGTACTGGGATCAAACCCTGGCCTCTGAGAGAGCAGTTGGTGCTTTAACCGCTAGGCTATCTAGCTTTTTCTTAACAGCTAGTGAATATAAAAGGTCCTTTAGCTCTGTTCTTGCCCCTTGTAAAGTTTTCTGACTAGCCTAGGATTTTGGCAAGAGAAAGGTCTGAGCTTGAACACCATCTGAAGTATTCGTGGGCTGTGTAACAACTTGTAGTTATCAAACCTCTTTCTGGATCAATTTTTCATTATTGATAAACTAATAGTACTAGTTCGATGGTTATTTTATACTCAAATTAAGTTACCATACAAGTTGTGGATTTTTAGAAAAATGCTTAGCAATAGTGATTTTATCATCGTTGAAAATCACATGCTTTACTTTTCTTAGGTAGGAACTCAGGGCGACGTATAGGCAAGATCGGACAAGCAGCCAATGGAGGAGCGCTGGCTGTACTGGCCTTGCTCCCCTGGTCAAATGCTTAAGCCTGCTTTCTTATAACAAAAGAGAACAAGCCTGTCCTAGGTTGGCCACGGGTGCACAGTGGGCTGGGCTTCCCACATCCGTGTACATCAAGAAAACAGCCCAACCACAAGCACTGGGCACCAGTGCAGTACCGAATGGAGGCAGTTCCCTAATAAGGTTCCTAGGTTTAAGTTGACAACCAATGCTATCACCGTACATCCTCCTTTCCCCCCCCCTTATTTCTATACATAAATATTGGAAGACAAGGAAATAGTTCTAAATAATCACAGTTCTGACAAAGAAAAATGTACAGGATTATGACAAAATTCTCAAGCATAGGAAAAACAATATTGGAATTAGAGCTGTGAGCAACAGAGATGAGTTTGGTGGGAAACCCCTTACTTCCTTTTAAAATTTTTTTTATTTTATAGTATTCCAAAATATGCACATAATAGCACTCCACAACACCAATTAAAAATTCTTTAATAAACTATAGGTTGATTCACTAAACACATTTAAGATTCACATTTTTACAGTAAATTTGCAGGGCGGTTATAAAGTAATGGAAGTGACATTCTTTTTTTTAGAAATGACTACATATCCTGCTCTATATATGGTAATTACAAAGTGTGAGTATAAGTGGTAGGACAATTCTAAAGCCCGTTTAGATATTCACATTGGAATAGCACATTGCTTTCAGATACAATAAATATATAATAAGTTGCTCAGTTTGCCTGGCCTGGGGATTTGGTGTTAGCATCGACACAAATGAGGGGAAACCATTCGCCTTTTTTTTTTTCTTATCTGGGACTGGTGTTACTTCACTTGGATCTTGAGAGTCCCTCTATTTCTGCTGAATTTAGAATAGAAAAAGCTGGAAAAAGAACTTGTGTAGGGATAGTCTGGCTGAAATAGCCTTTAGGCTGATCACATTCTGTTGACATCCTTTGTTTAGCTAGGGAACTCTTGAGTCTTTCTCACCCTCTTTGTTATTCATTAGTGTTTCCATGGCACTTAGGAACATATCATATAGGTAAAATTTTAAATTTGCATACTATTTTAATCGCCTCAGGCATTTCCTGCTCCATCATGAGTTTAGCAAGGCCTCAGAGCCCAAGCTCTTAGATTGTGGTTAGACATCTTTGGAGTAATGTACGAAGGATTTACTCACAGAAGATGAATGAAGTATAACTACTTTGTACTCCAAATAGATTATGAGTACCTGGGAGAAGCAACTTTCCACTAACATCAATCTCTCCTCCTGATAAAACTGGGAAGGTTTTTCAGGTGATCGTGGCTATTTGAATTTATGGTATGAGAGTATGTTTTTTTTTCCTTCTAGGTTGATAAACATGAATTTTCTGTAAGTATTTTTACATAGGTACTGCTTACCAACTAAACCCTCTATAATCTTTCATTAGATGTTCTACCAATTGGCTTGATTTAAACAGATATGAATGTTTATTAATGGTAGCTGAGCTTTGGAAACTTATAAGTGTGAGTATTCATTGGTTTAAATACTACTTCTTTACTGAATTCTAATTTCAGGTAGATATAAATAGTGATGATGGTATATGGCAGTGGGCCATTTGGGAGGAAAGGATTTCCACCAAGGTCCATATATGTTTTTTTTTTTATTTGTCGGTTAGAAATGTGCACTATGAAGACACATCTTAAATTCTTCAGTATGATCCGAATGTGGGTTAAAATTCTTGAAAGGTTTAGTAAACCATAACTTGAACATCAAAAAAATTATCCATATCTTCCCGTCTGTACTTTGTTTGTTGACGACAATATTTTGAAAGGATCTATCGAGACCTTGCTGTCCACCTACATAGCATTAGTATATCAAAGCTTTACGTAGTAGGGCTGCATGCTAGTGTAATGCAGGAAAAAAATGGAAGAATGCAAAATGTTGCTGGACAAGATGTTCATCATGATGGATCTACAGCATAAACACCCAGATTAATTTGCAAGATGCCAGGTAGAAAACTGCATGGCTGACTAGGCTACTCAGATGCCATGGTATTTGTTTTTATTAAGTATAAACATTACGGTGGAGCTTTCAAGGTATGTGTGCTTGTCACTGTCATCACACAGGGGTGTTGCATTTCCAAATAGTTTTCAAATTCCACTCTAAAAATTTTAACCGCATAAAGAGAAGCAGCCCTTTTCAGAGAATAGAAAAATACATACCAGTACAGATGACATTTTGACACCACAACAAGTGTAACAATCTCCTTGTCCATGGGCAGAGTATGTTTCTATTTCACTCTAAATCACGCCCAACATTGTGACAGTTTTAATGTGCAAAGAGATTTAAAAATACTGAAATTAAAAGTCATAGTGTCAGGAAACCTCTTAAGAAAGCACTTGTAGATAAGACCATAAGCTGGATGACATTTTAGCTCACCATAGTTTAGGTTATTACTAGAGACTTAAGGCACAAAAAGGTACTCTTACCTCACTGGGCAGGGAAATGTGATATGTGGGTCACATACTACTAGGTGTGGGTTTAGAGCAATGTCGGAAAGCTGGGAGTTGCCAACGGGATGCTGATTGCAGATGATCATTTTTTGAGGCCTGGAAGCCCGCCCCAACCTGGGCTGGTCGTCAGAACTCCACATTCTCCGATATGGTCTGGGGTAGTTCTACCGCCTTGGCGTAAACCTGGTCATGTTTACCGATATACATTTTGTCCTCCTTTCATACTGCCTAATACCACCTCCACCCTTGTATTTGAACATTAGAAAACCTAGAAGCAGTAGACATCATAAAATCACGATCAAGGCTTTATTATACTTGAAACTTGGATGACCTCCTCTTCATTCCTTAACAATACCACGTAAACGATTCATAGGGTAAGGTCAGAGGCTGGTTATGACGCTATTTTGGGAGGAGGTGCAAAGCGAAAGATGGCACGTGTAAAACATGGATGTGAGTGGTTATTGCCTTTTGCGCAAACATTTTAAAAAATAAGCAGAAAGCTGGGCATGGTGGGGCACAGCTGTAATCCCAGCATTTAGGCAGAGGCAGGTGGATTCAAGGCTAGTCTGGTCTAAATAGAGAGTTCCAGGCCGACATGGGGCGACAGTGAGAACCTGTCCCAACAAACAAAAACAAAAGGGTCCAAGCACCGATCTGTCTTCCATATAATTCTCATCGCGATCCTTTCTGGGCGCGTATTTGTCTCGTGTTATTCGTGCAATTACTTCTACCCAGTCGATTCAGTGATACCTATCCCTGTCGCCTCACTTATGCGTACGAAGGCTGGTGAAAAAAAAAAAGGGTGACTAAGAAGGGAGCGCAGGAGGGGCGAGGAGGTGAGGAGAGAAAAAAAAAAAAAAAAAAAAAAAAAAAAAAAAAAAAAAAAAACGGAAAAAACAAAAAAAACTGAAAAAAAAAAAAAAAAAAAGAAAAGGAAAGAAAAAGCAAACAGGGACCGGAAGAGCAAACAAAAAATGGGAAAAACAAACACCAAAGACTTTTTTTTGACAAAAAGAACAGCATTTATTGAAACAAACGAGAGCACAAAGAAAGAAGGGAGAAAAAAAAAAAAAAAACTACAAAGGAAAAAAAGGGAGCAAAACCAAAACACAAAAGTTAGAAACGATTCTTGATTTTCTTCTTTCTTTTCTGTTATGTGTGAGTCTAGTGTGTGATGGCTGTGTTTGATTGCTGCTGTGTGTGATTCTGTGTATGACGCTGTGGCATGATGCTGTGCGTGATGCTGCTGTGTGATGCTGTGTGGGCTGTGTATGCTGTGTGATGCTGTGTTGACTGCTGTGTGTGATCCTGTGTGTGTGCTGTGCGTGAAGCTGCTGTGTGATGTGTGTGATGATGCCGTGGTGATGCTGTGTGTGATGCTGGACTGCATGATGCCTGTATGTGGTGGATGCTGTGTGTGATGTTGTGTATGAGGCTGTGTGTGATGCTGTGTGATCATGTGTGCAGATGCTGTGATGATGTTGTGTGTGTGCATGTGATGCTGTGTGATATGCTGTGCATGATGCGTGTGATATGCAACTGATCTGTGTGTGACTGGCTGTGTGCTGCGTGTGATGTCGTGCATGGCTGTAAGTGAGCGTGTTGTGAGCGTGTGTGATTGGCGTGTGGGAGGGTATGACGCTGGTGGTGTTGGTTTCTGTGTACCTTGTGTGATGCTGGGGATGTTGTTGTGTGAATGGCTGTGGTGCCCGTTGTTGTCCTTGTGTGATGGCTGGTGTATGTGTCCTGTGTGGATGCGTGCGATGATGTGTGATGCTCCATGTGCTGACAGCTGTGTGATGAGTGTTCCGTGTGTGTGATGCCTGTGTGTGATCATCAGTGCTGTGTGACTTGGTGTGTGATGCCATGGTGTGATCCTTGTGTGCTGTGGTGACTGTAGTGTGTGCTCTGTGTGGACACTGTGTGTGTGTTTGTGGCTTGTGATGCTGTGTGTGATGGCTCTGTGACATGTGTGTGATGCTCTGTGTGATCCTGTGTGATGCACTGTGTGTGATGTCTCGTGTGACACTGTGTGATGCTGTGTGTGTGCTCTGTGATGTGGGTGTGGTGATACTGTGTGTGACGCGCGGTGTGGATTCTGTGTATGATCGGTGGACGCGGGGTGGAGCTGGTGCTGATCTAGGTGCTATGAGTGCTGTGTGTGATGATGCTCCTGTGTGATTCTGTGTGGATGCTGTGTTGATGTGTGCTTGTGGCAACAAGTTCTGTGTGTTGACTCTGTGTGTGAGTGTACTGCTGTGTGTGATTCTGTGTAGGACGCTGTTGTGATGCTGGTGTTGAGGCTGTTGTGATGCTAGTGCGGTGTGTGATGCTCTGTGTGACATGGTGTGATCTCTGTGACGTGTGTGATTCTGTGTGTGAACGTGTGTTGATGACTGGTGTGGTGTGGCTGTAGTGATGTGTCGGTATGATGTCTGTGAATGCTGTTGGGATTAGCTGTGTGCATGCTGTGTGTGTGATGCTGTGTGTGATGCTCTGGGTGAAGCTGTGTGTGACGTTGTGTGTGATGCTCTATGTGATGCTGTGTATGATGCTGTGTATGATTCTCTGTGTGATGCTGTATGATGCCTCTATTAGTTTACACAGAAATAGTTTTAGATTATTCATAAATAATCTTGGACCAAAGTGCACAACTGCAAAACCTCCATTTTTTTCTTTCTTTCATTTTTTTTTGAGACAGGGTCTCCCTGTAGCCCCAGCTGGCCTGAAACTCACTCTGTAGACCAGGCTGGGCTTAAACTCACAGAGATCCACCTGCTTCTACCTCCCAAGTGCTGGGATTAAAGGCTTGGGCCACCACGCCCAGCTTAAAGATAGTTCTTAGCCTCCATGTGGGTCCTGGGAATCAAACCTGGGTCCTCTGCAAGAGCAGTCAGTGCTCTTAATCGTTGAGCCCTCTCTTCAGCCCCCAAACCTCCATTTTTCATTCACCTCTGCTGACTGGGAATTGTCTCACAGTAAGCTTTGTCTGGGGACCATGAGCAGCTCTTGGGCTGGGGAGATGGTGCAGCTGTTAGAGTGCTGCCTGTGCAACAAAAGGACCCAAATTTGATTCTTAACACCCAGGCAAGGAGCTTAGCATGGTGGTGCATGCTTGTAACCCCAGCCCCACGGAGGCGGAGACAGGCCAATTTCTAGGGCTTGCCATCCAGCCAGCCTTGCGTGCTTGGTAAGCTCCAGGCCAGTGAGAAACCTGTCTCAAATAAACAACAGCAAAAAGGTGGACGTTGTCTAAGGAATGACACCTACGGTTTTCCTCCGCCTTCTGCATGGACACACATATGCACCACACATACACATGAACATGCACACATACATACATACATGCATGGGCACACACACAGACAGCAACTTCTGGAGGATGTGGCTTTGTATTAGTGCTAAAACATTCACAGCTTAGAGTGTGGATTTTCCAGAGAAAGGACAAAGACGGGAATATTGATGATAAAAGCAAACATTTGCTCAATGTTTGCAATGTCTCAGACACACACCCAGCATGCATGTGTCCTCAGTTCATGCTCACACACTCGACATGTGTCCTCAGTTCATGCTTACACACCAGGCATGCATGTGTCCTCAGTTCATGCTCACACACCCGACATACATGTGTCCTCAGTTCATGCTCACACACCAGGCATGCATGTGTCCTCAGTTCATGCTCACACACTTGACATGTGTCCTCAGTTCATGCTTACACACCAGGCATGCATGTGTCCTCAGTTCATGCTCACACACCCGACATACATGTGCTCTCAGTTCATGCTCACACACCCGACATGTGCCTTCAGTTCATGCTCACACACTCGGCATGCATGTGCCCTCAGTTCATGCTCACACACCTGACATGCACGTGCTCTCAGTTCATGCTCACACACCTGACATACATGTGTCCTCAGTTCATGCTCACACACCCGGCATGTGCTCTCAGTTCATGCTCACACACCTGACATGTGTCCTCAGTTCATGCTCACACACCCGGCATGCATGTGCTCTCAGTTCATGCTCACACACCTGACATACATATGGTCCTCAGTTCATGCTCGCACACCCGGCATGCATGTGCTCTCAGTTCATGCTCACACACCTGACATACATGTGCTCTCAGTTCATGCTCACACACCCGGCATGCATGTGCCCTCAGTTCATGCTCACACGCCTGGCATGTGTCCTCAGTTCTTGCTCACACACCCGGCATGCGTGTGCTCTCAGTTCATGCTCACTCACCCGGCATGCATGTGCTCTTAGTTCATGCTCACACACCCGACATGTGCCTTCAGTTCATGCTCACACACCCGGCATGCATCTGCCCTCAGTTCATGCTCACACACCCGGCATGTGTCCTCAGTTCATGCTCACACACCCGGCATGCATGTGCCTCAGTTCATGCTCACACACCTGACATACATGTGCTCTCAGTTCATGCTCACACACCCGGCATGCATGTGTCCTCAGTTCATGCCCACACACCCGGCATGCATGTTCTCTCAGTTCATGCTCACACACCAGGCATGCATGTGTCCTCAGTTCATGCCCACACACCCGGCATGCATGTGCTCTTAGTTCATGCTCACACACCTGACATACATGTGGCTCGCAGTTCATGCTCACACACCCGGCATGTGTCCTCAGTTCATGCTCACACACCTGACATGCATGTGCTCTCAGTTCGTGCTCACACACCCGGCATGCGTGTGCTCTCAGTTCATGCTCACTCACCCGGCATGCATGTGCTCTTAGTTCATGCTCACACACCCGTCATGCATGTGCCCTCAGTTCGTGCTCGGACACACCAGGCATTCAAGGTGCTCTCAGTTCATGCTCACACACCCGGCATGCATGTTCTCTCAGTTCATGCTGTGCATCTACCTGATGTTCCTCTCTGAGTTCATGCTGTGGATCTACCTGATGTTCCTCTCTGAGTTCATGCTGTGGATCTACCTGATGTTCCTCTCTGAGTTCATGCTGTGGATCTACCTGATGTTCCTCTCTGAGTTCATGCTGTGCATCTACCTGATGTTCTCTCAGTTCATGCTCACACACCCGGCATGCACGTGCTCTCAGTTCATGCTCACACACCCGACATGTGCCTTCAGTTCATGCTCACACACCTGACATACATGTGCTCTCAGTTCATGCTCACACGCCTGGCATGTGTCCTCAGTTCTTGCTCACACACCCGGCATGCGTGTGCTCTCAGTTCATGCTCACTCACCCGGCATGCATGTGCTCTTAGTTCATGCTCACACACCCGACATGTGCCTTCAGTTCATGCTCACACACCCTGCATGCATGTGCTCTCAGTTCATGCTCACACACCTGACATGCATGTGCTCTCAGTTCTGCTCACACACCTGGCAATGGTGTCCTCAGTTAATGCGTCACACACACGGCCATGCATGTGTTCTCAGTTCATGCTCACACACGCGGCATGCACGGGGCGCTCAGTCATCTCACACAACCAGCATGGTCCTCAGTTCAGGCTACACACCTGACTGGCATGTGCTCTCAGTTCATGCTCACACACCCTGCATGTGTCCTCAGTTCATGCGCACACACCCGGCCTGCATGTGCTCTCAGTTCATGCTCACACACCCGGCATGCATGTGCTCTCAGTTCATGCTCACACACCCGGCATGCATGTGCTCTCAGTTCATGCTCACACACCCGGCATGTGTCCTCAGTTCATGCTCACACACCCGGCATGCGTGTGCTCTCAGTTCATGCTCACACACCTGACATGTGTCCTCAGTTCATGCTCACACACCCGGCATGCACGTGCTCTCAGTTCATGCTCACACACCCGGCATGCATGTGCTCTCAGTTCATGCTCACACACCCTGCATGCATGTGCTCTCAGTTCATGCGCACACACCCGGCATGTGTCCTCAGTCCATGCTCACACACCCGGCATGCACGTGCTCTCAGTTCATGCTCACAAACCTGGCATGTGTCCTCAGTCCATGCTCACACACCCGGCATGCACGTGCTCTCAGTTCATGCTCACAAACCTGGCATGTGTCCTCAGTCCATGCTCACACACCCGGCATGCACGTGCTCTCAGTTCATGCTCACAAACCTGGCATGTGTCCTCAGTTCATGCTCACACACCCGGCATGCACGTGCTCTCAGTTCATGCTCACACACCCGGCATGTGTCCTCAGTTCATGCTCACACACCTGACATGCATGTGCTCTCAGTTCATGCTCACACACCTGGCATGTGTCCTCAGTTCATGCTCACACACCCGGCATGCATGTGCTCTCAGTTCATGCTCACACACCCGGCATGCATGTGCCCTCAGTTCATGCTCACACACCCGGCATGCATGTGCTCTCAGTTCATGCTCACACACCCGGCATGTGTCCTCAGTTCATGCTCACACACCCGGCATGTGGGTCCCGCTCAGTTTTCAGCTCACACACACGCATGCATGTGTCCTCAGTTCATGCTCACACACCCGGCATGCATGTGCTCTCAGTTCATGCTCACACACCCGGCATGTGTCCTCAGTTCATGCTCACACACCTGACATACATGTGCCCTCAGTTCATGCTCACACACCCGGCATGCATGTGTCCTCAGTTCATGCTCACACACCCGGCATGCCAATGCTCTCAGGTTCATCCTCACACACCCGGCATGCATGTGCTCTCAGTTCACGCTCACACACCCGGCATGCACGTGCTCTCAGTTCATGCTCACAAACCTGGCATGTGTCCTCAGTCCATGCTCACACACCACCCGGCTGCATGTGCTCTCAGTTCAATGCCACTCACACACCCGGCATGCATGTGCTCTCAGTTCATGCTCACACACCCGGCATGTGTCCTCAGTTCATGCTCACACACCCTGCATGCATGTGCTCTCAGTTCATGCGCACACACCTGACATACTGTGCTCTCAGTTCTAAAAGGCTCACTAGAAGGGAGAGAGCCGGCATGCACGTGCTCTCATTTCATGCTCACACACCCGGCATGTGTCCTCCGTTCATGCTCACACACCTGACATACATGTGCGCTCAGTTCATGCCACACACCCGGCATGTGCCCGCAGTTCATGCTCACACACCTGGCATGTGTCCTCAGTTCTTGCTCACACACCCGGCATGCGTGTGCTCTCAGTTCATGCTCACTCACCCGGCATGCATGTGCTCTTAGTTCATGCTCACACACCCGACATGTGCCTTCAGTTCATGCTCACACACCCTGCATGCATGTGCTCTCAGTTCATGCGCACACACCCGGCATGTGTCCTCAGTCCATGCTCACACACCCGGCATCATGTGCTCTCATTCATGCTCACAAACCGGACATGCATGTGCTCTCAGTTCATGCTCACAAACCTGGCATTGCCCTCAGTTCAGGCTCACACACCCGGCATGCATGTGCTCTCAGTTCATGCTCACACACCCTGCATGCATGTGCTCTCAGTTCGTGCTCACACACCCGGCATGCGTGTGCTCTCAGTTCATGCTCCCACACCCGGCATGCATGTGCGCTCAGTTCATGCTCACACACCCTGCATGCATGTGCTCTCAGTTCATGCTCACAAAACACCCGGCATGTGAAAAAATACAAACCTCAGTTTTATTTTTGGTTTTTCATGCTTCACACACCCGCATTGTGCCCTCAGTTCATGCTCACACACCTGGCATGCATGTGCCGTCAGTTCATGCTCACACACCTGGCATACATGTGCTCTCAGTTCATGCTCACACACCCGGCATGTGTCCTCAGTTCATGCTCACACACCCGGCATGTGTCCTCAGTTCATGCTCACACACCCGACATGTGCCTTCAGTTCATGCTCACACACCCGACATGTGCCTTCAGTTCATGCTCACACACCCTGCATGCATGTGCTCTCAGTTCATGCGCACACACCCGGCATGCATGTGTCCTCAGTTCATGCTCACACACCTGACATACATGTGCTCTCAGTTCATGCGCACACACCTGAACATACATGGGCTCTCAGTTCATGGGCCTCACACACCCGACATGTGCCTTCAGTTCATGCTCACACACCTGACATACATGTGCTCTCAGTTCATGCTCACACACCCGGCATGCACGTGCTCTCAGTTCATGCTCACACACCCGGCATGTGTCCTCAGTTCATGCTCACACACCTGACATGCATGTGCTCTCAGTTCATGCTCACACACCCGGCATGTGCTCTCAGTTCATGCTCACACACCTGGCATGTGTCCTCAGTTCATGCTCACACACCCGGCATGTGTCCTCAGTTCATGCTCACACACCCGGCATGCATGGGCTCTCAGTTCATGCTCACAAACCTGAACATGCAGTGCGCTCAGGTCATGCTCACACACCTGGCATTGTTCCTCAGTTCATGCTCCACACCCCGCGGCAGGTGCTCTCAGTTAATGCTCACACACCCGGCATGCACGTGCTCTCAGTTCATGCTCACACACCCGACATGTGCCTTCAGTTCATGCTCACACACCTGACATGCATGTGCTCTCAGTTCATGCTCACACACCTGGCATGTGTCCTCAGTTCATGCTCACACACCCGGCAATGCATTGCTCTCAGTTCAGGCTCACAACCCGGGCTGTGTCCTCAGTTCATGCTCACACA
This sequence comes from Rhizomys pruinosus, assembly GCA_009823505.1. Taxonomy (NCBI): domain Eukaryota; kingdom Metazoa; phylum Chordata; class Mammalia; order Rodentia; family Spalacidae; genus Rhizomys; species Rhizomys pruinosus. The sequence goes on along the minus strand of VZQC01010656.1, from coordinate 36,503 downwards.
CCCGACATGTGCCTTCAGTTCATGCTCACACACCCGGCATGCATGTGCTCTCAGTTCATGCTCACACACCCGGCATGCATGTGCTCTCAGTTCATGCTCACACACCCGGCATGTGTCCTCAGTTCATGCTCACACACCTGACATACATGTTCCCTCAGTTCATGCTCACACACCCGGCATGCATGTGCCCTCAGTTCATGCTCACACACCCGGCATGCATGTGCTCTCAGTTCATGCTCACACACCCGGCATGTGTCCTCAGTTCATGCTCACACACCTGGCATGCATGTGCTCTCAGTTCATGCTCACACACCCGGCATGCATGTGCTCTCAGTTCATGCTCACACACCCGGCATGCATGTGCTCTCAGTTCATGCTCACACACCCGGCATGCATGTGCTCTCAGTTCATGCTCACACACCCGGCATGCATGTGCTCTCAGTTCATGCTCACACACCTGACATACATGTGCCCTCAGTTCATGCTCACACACCAGGTATGGATGTGTCCTCAGTTCATGCTCACACACCCGGCATGCATGTGCTCTCAGTTCATGCTCACACACCCGGCATGCGTGTGCTCTCAGTTCATGCTCACACACCCGGCATGTGTCCTCAGTTCATGCTCACACACCCGGCATGCATGTGCTCTCAGTTCATGCTCACACACCTGACATGTGTCCTCAGTTCATGCCCACACACCCGGCATGCATGTGCTCTCAGTTCATGCTCACACATAAACACGGCATGCATGTGCTCTCAGCTCATGCTCACACACCCGGCATGCACGTGCTCTCAGTTCATGCTCACACACCCGGCATGTGTCCTCAGTTCATGCTCACACACCCGGCATGCATGTGCTCTCAGTTCATGCTCACACACCCGGCATGCATGTGCTCTCAGTTCATGCTCACACACCCGGCATGTGTCCTCAGTTCATGCTCACACACCTGACATACATGTGCTCTCAGTTCATGCTCACACACCTGACATACATGTGCTCTCAGTTCATGCTCACACACCCGGCATGCATGTGCTCTCAGTTCATGCTCACACACCCGGCATGTGTCCTCAGTTCATGCGCACACACCTGACATAACAGGTCTCATTCAGTTCATGCGCACACACCCGGCATGCATGTGTCCTCAGTTCATGCTCACACACCTGACATACATGTGCTCTCAGTTCATGCTCACACACCCGGCATGTGTCCTCAGTTCATGCTCACACACCTGACATACATGTGCTCTCAGTTCATGCTCACACACCCGACATGCATGTGCTCTCAGTTCATGCTCACACACCCGGCATGTGTCCTCAGTTCATGCTCACACACCCGGCATGCATGTGCTCTCAGTTCATGCTCACACACCTGACATGCATGTGCTCTCAGTTCATGCTCACACACCTGGCTGTGGTCCCGTCAGTTTCTTGCTCACACCCGGCATGCTGTTGCTCTCAGTTCATGATCACACACCCGCATGCATGTGCTCTTCAGTTTCATGCTCACACACCCGGACAATGCATGTGCTCTCAGTTCATGCTCACACACCTGGCATGCATGTGCTNCTCAGTTCATGCTCACACACCCGGCATGCATGTGCTCTCAGTTCATGCTCACACACCCGGCATGCATGTGCTCTCAGTTCATGCTCACACACCTGGCATGTGTCCTCAGTTCATGCTCACACACCCGGCATGCATGTGCTCTCAGTTCATGCTCACACACCCGGCATGCATGTGCTCTCAGTTCATGCTCACACACCCGGCATGCATGTGCTCTCAGTTCATACTCACACAGCCTTTGGAACAAATGCTACTATTTATTTTACAGGAGAAGCAGAGGTTCGTGTGGTTTATGGGAGGTACATTCTCTGTGGAAGTCTCAACCCTAGTAATATGCTGTGAGAGACTGAACCCAAGCTACTTCAGACTCTTGAGTCCCTGGCTGGCTCATCAGTGGCTCAGGGATGAAGAACTGGAAACCTCTGACTTAGATTCACAGAGAAGAAGACAAGGGAGACAGAGTGGAATGTGTCACTTATTCCTGGAGCAGAGAGGGTGACAAGGATGTCCAGACCACACTGCAGAGGGTGACATCTTGGTCAGAGGCCCGTGGGTACACTTTCCAAATCATGGAATCTGGATCCACTTATTCTCATTACACACACACACACACACACACACACACACATATCTATCTATCTATCTATCTATCTATCTATCTATCTATCTATCTATCTATCTATCTAACCATATATATTATTTACTTACATACATACATATTCACTCTGTAAAGGCAAGTGTAATTTATCAGTACAATTGTTGATATGATGTATTAGTATGTATATACTGTCTGTGAGATGCTCTGAAATATCCCTCTTCATGTTTCTTTCCTTTGTAAATGACTTAAGAAGCATGATGTGGGTTAGAACATATCTGGATGGTAGACTAACACTCATGGTGTAGACTTGTGCATTTACTCAGTGTTCCTTTTACCTGCCACAGGCTGTGTAGCAGGATGCATCCCAGGCTACTGTGACAAGTGATGGAGGTTCAAATGAAATGCAATGGAGTCTGGAGGAAAGAGCAGTGTTCAGGAGAAGATGGGATCAAGTGAGGCGTAGAAGTGACTGGGAACTTTAATGAATCTGACCATGGTAACACTTAGGTAACTGCCTCTAGATTATCTTCTCCATCTTATCCTCTTAAGTTATCTTGCATTTTGTATTTCTTTAATTTATTTGGTGTGTGTTTGAAGGTTAGAGGACAAATACAGGAGTTGGTTCTCTCTGTTTACCGTGTGTGTCCTGGGGATTAAACTCAGGTCAACATGCTTAGTGGCAAGTGCCTTAACCCACTGAGTAATCTTGCAGACCCTTCTGTACTTTACTTAGATAAGACCTTATTATATGGTCCTTGAACTCTTGATTTCTCTGCTTCAGTCTCCTAAATGCTGAGATCACAGGCTTATGCCATTGCATCCAGCTAAAACAAAGCCTTTTCACTGAATGAAAACACCTTGGTATTTATCTTAGTATTATCTCTTCCTGTGTTGTTTGATGTGCAGTAATTTGTTCACAAAACTTATAAACATTTCATTCTGAATATAATGGCAAGTGATCGGTCAAGGGTCCAAGGCATGGATGCACTCAGATCTTTGATGGTTCTGGAAGTATCTGTCAGTTCTGGATTCTTGATGCAGGCCTAGCTGGGGTGTGGTGGATGAGACAACTCTATTTGGTTTTAGGGCCTCAGGATTGTACTTTCTGATCTTTCTTCTACATCGGACCACTGCATTGTCAGGGAGATTAGAATCCCTCCTTTCTCTTTCCAGTGATGGGGGCCCAAATCTCGCAGGTACTCTCACCAAATGATCAGCTTGGCAGCCCTCTGTTCCCCAGTGTGAACAGAGGGAGGATTTGCCTTTGAGTAGATTTCTTTCTAAAACAAACAAGCAAACACTTTTTTATAAATGAAGGTTTGGCCAGGTGTTGTGGCGCATACCTTTAATCCTAGCACTTGGGTGGCAGAGGCAGCCGGGTCTCTGTGAGTTCAAGGCCAGCCTGGTCTACAGAGTGAGATCCAGGCCAGCTGGGGCTACAGGGAGACCCCTGTCTCAAAAAGACTAAAAAAAAAAAAAATAAACGAAGGTTTAGTTTCCTAAAACACAAGTTTCAGAGTAAGTTTAAAAGATGAGGTGATTAGGGGCTGGAGAGATGGCCTAGCGGTTAAGAGCGCCAACCACTCTTACAGAGGACCCGGGTTCGATCCCCAGCACCCATATGGCGGCCGAGAACCGTCTGAAACTCCAATTCCAGGAGAACTCCAGTTCCAGAGGAATCTGACGCCCTCTTCTGACCTCCACGGCATTGCACGGCACGGGTGCACAGACCTGCATGCAGACAGTACATTCATACACATACAGAAATAAATAAAATTAAAAAAATCTTCAGAAAAAAAGATGAGGTGATTAGTTTTAAGTGGGGAGCATGCAAGGAGGCAGGGGAACTCTCCTTCTCATCCCTACGCCTCCCTCAACCCAGGCCCCGGAGGAACCAGCCTGTCCCATGCTTTGGTCTGATGTTCCACAACAAGCTAGTAGGGTGAATTTTGATTATGTGGTTTTATCTTTTAGGCTGGAGAAGATTAAACTGGTCGAACAGCCTATTTTCAGTTTATTTATAAAATGAAGACTGGGGTCAATCAGCGGAAGTGGGAGTATGTTCCTGATTCTTGAAGGATGAATAGGAGTTTGCTGGGGTATGTGAGGCAGTTGAAGGGATGGCATTTAAGTACTAAACACAGAAGGTGGTTCATTTGATTCCATTAAGCCAGGAAAAATGCCTTCTGCACCACACCTTTGGAGCTCTTGTGAACAGGATGGCTGTCTCCACGTTTGGTTCAAGTTAACAGGATGACTGGGGGGGGGCACTTGACATGAAGGGCACTGAGCACCAGAGTTGAAATGAAACTACCTGGGTTCAAATTGGAATCCTGCCACTTCCTCTTTATGTAACTTTGGGCTGATCTAAGTTCTTTCGAGACTCAACTTCTATGTTGGTAAAACCAGTATATTAGCATCTCCCTTGAAAGACATAGGGAGTTAGATGAGATCATCTATGGGAATCTCTGTGCAAATTCAATGGTGGTCCAAGTCCCCTTTGCATTATGAATGTGATTGACATAGGCCTGTGTTGGTTCACGAGTGTATTCTGTGAATGAGTGAGCAATGGTGAAAGTTCCTCTTTTCTGAAAAGTACTTCAAAGTTATGTCAGCGATGGGTGAAGCAACTTCCATGGCTTCCTTGAATACTCAGAGCTGGGAAACGTATTGTAAGGTTTATAGCCTTTGAACAGAGAGTATATCTCATAGCCACTCTGTGTGGAACACTGTACAAAGCTGGTTTACTGAGGGAAGCATGTGTATGAAGTGTCTGCACATGACAGGAATTTGTCTTTGAGGTTCAATGTCTTTTGTCTACTGTCCAGGAAAGTGGGGACGATTATTCCCAGTTTTAAAAAGTATGGAAACTGGGGATGGAGAGATGGCCTAGCGGTTGAGAGCACCAACTGCTCTTGCAGAGGACCCGGGTTCCATCCCCAGCACCCACATGGCGGCCGAGAACAGTCTTTGGCTCCAGTTCCAGGGGAATCTGATGCCCTCTTCTGACCTCCTCGACATTGCACAGCATGGGTATACAAGCCCACATGCAGACAGTACATTAAAGAAAAAAAAAGTATGGAAGCTATCATAATATGAAGAGGCTAAAACCTATGTCATAATCTTGATATATGTGTAGCATACGTAAATGCATATTTTGGAGTGATACAAATTGGAAGGAACAACAACAACAACAAAGACTGGGTCAAAGAACTGACTGAAACAGTGAGCTTCTGCCCATAATAGTAAACTTCTGCATCAAAAATTTTAAAAGAGAATGAGAAAAAGATGAAAAGCATGTTTGGCAGAATGCATGAGCTCTGGTGGGGGCTGGGGGGACAAGGAAGGGGGAATAGGTCTAGATTTGATTGGGAAATGTATGAAATGCACAAAGCTTCAATAAGCAATTGTTTTTTTTAAACCATTTTATTTTTTTAATTAAAATTTTTTTTAATTTATTTTCACATGTGTATGAATGTATATTGTCTGCACGTAGGTTGGTGCACCAGTGTCGTGAAATGCTGTGGAGGTCAGAAGAGGGAGTTGGAGTCCCCTGGAACTGGAGTTAAAGATGGTTTTCAGCCGCCATGTGGGTGCTTGGGATCGAACCCAGGTCCTCTGCAGTCAGTGCTCTTAACTGCTAGGCTATCTCTCCAGCCCCAAGAAATTGGTTTTTAAAAAAAGAGGTCATCTGGAACCTCATCTGAGTTCACAGTAAAAAAAAAAAAAAAAGTAAGGAAGATGAGATTCAGAAATAAAATGTTAAATTACTCTTTCGTTTACTGGGATTAGCAGTCTTTCTTGTTCTCACAAGGAGATTCAAAACAGATTTCTCAGTCTCAGTTATTCAGAATTTGTATTAAAATACCAATAACTTACTGAATGTTGAATCTGCAAATTCCCCTATTGAAATAGCTAGTTGTTGATGTGACGGTATCAGGAGGTGTGGTCTTTTGGAAGTCATCAGTTAGCAGGATGGAGTCCTCGTGAGTGGAATTAGTGCCCTTATGAAAAAGACGCTGATGTTTTTACCGTCTTCCCGTCATGTGAGTATATGTTGACAACTCTCATCCTGATTTCTCTGGTGTAAGCATCACAGTCTGCTAAACATTAACTCAGACTCCACTTGTCCTATGCTGCTAAATTCTAAATTCTATCTTACAACTTCTTTAAATAACTCTTCTGGAAGAGCTGAGTAGTTTTATTACATTTTAAAACTTTTATCCTCTCTCTCTCTCTCTTTTTTGTGTGTGTATACATGCAATGTATGCATGTTGACACTTAAGGTTGATGCTGGAAACCTTGATTTTTCTTCCATGCTAGTCATTGAGGCAGGGTCTCTCAATCAAATCCAGGATTCACTCTTTTTACCCAACTTACCCTTGGGTCTTCTTGACCTTGAACCTCACTATGTAGTTGGAAAAGACCTTGAATTCCTGATCCTTTTACCTCTAACCCCTGAACGCTGGGATTACAGGCATGTGCCACCACAGTTGGTTTATGTGAGGCTTTGGATCAAACCTGGGGTCTTGTCATGCTGGGCAAATACTCTACCAGCTGAGCTATAGCCTTAGTCTCCCTTTTTTTTTGACCAAAAGATATATCCTGCTGATTGTTTATTACTTACACAAAAAATGATGGGTAGAATTGTAGAACAAAAAGAAATTCATTACATTCAGACCTGGGCTTTTGGAAAATCTTGCATTCTATTTTGTTCACATATATTTAAAAGTTCATATACTTTATATAATCAAGGTGGACTGCAGTA
>VZQC01010656.1:0-28760 GCA_009823505.1 Rhizomys pruinosus | reverse complement strand
CCAGATGTCTTCATATTCTGGAGAGACTGTGGAAGCACGTGGCTGTGTGATTCTGTTGCTTTCTCCATCCTTGATGTGGAGTCTGCATCATGGAGTCCTGTTGAGGGTTACCAGACACACAATGGCATTCAAATAGGAAAGAACTTATGGGCCTGACTGTGACACAGTGCATTTCAGTATATTGTCAGCCTGCTCTCTTTATTGCTTACATGTATTTCCTGGACCCTTCACATGAATATAGACTCAGCATTACAAAAAATTCACAAAGCACAAGTTTTCTTTCATGGCACATGGCAACTGTACAAAGTGAGAGATTTCATGACATTTTCTTTTTTTAATTTTTTTTAAATTTTTATTTATTTCTGTATGTGTATGAATGTACTGTCTGCATGCAAGTCTGTGCACCCGTGTCGTGCAACGCCGCGGAGTTCAGAAGAGGGTCTCGGATTCCCCTGGAACTGGAGTTCTCCTGGAATTGGAGCCTCAGACGGTTCTCAGCCGCCATGTGGGTGCTGGGGATCGAACCCGGGTCCTCTGTAAGAGCGGTCGGTGCTCTTAACCGCTAGGCCATCTCTCCAGCCCTCTTTTTTTAATTTTTTAAAATTTATTCTCTATGTGTATGAATGTACTGTCTGCATGCAGGTTTGTGCACCCGTGTCATGCAATGCTGCAGAGGTCAGAAGAGAGTGTCAGATCCCCCTGGAATTGGAGTTAAAGATGGTTCTCAGCCACCATGTGGGTGCTGGGGATCAAACCCGGGTCCTCTGCAAGAGCAGTCAGTGCTCTTAACCGCTAGGCCATCTCTCCAGCCCCATTTCATGACATTTTCATGCATGCATGTGACGGCTTGATCATATTCATTGCCTCTGTTACACTTTCTTACCCCTCACCTCTGCCTTTCCCCTCCCACATCCCCAAAGTCCCCACTTTACATTCATGTTCTCCCTGACTCCTAGATCCCACATATGAGAGAAACCACATGACACTTGTTCTGAATCTAGTTTATTTCACAGCATGATAATCTTCTTGTTCCACCCATTTTCCTACAAATGACATATTTGTGTTCTTCTCTGTGGCTAAATAAAACTCCGTTGTGTATACAAACCTTATTTTCTTGATCCATTCCTCCGTTGATGATTCTATGATGAGTCTATAGAGCCACCCTGGTTGATTCTTTGACTTGGCTATTGGAAGTACAAGGAATTCAGGGCAGACGCTGAAGAGAAAACGGAGCACAGATTAGTTGTAGGAAGAATGCAAAAATCACTGTGAAAACCTGGTTAAAAAAAAGAAAACCTGGTTGAAGTAATAAACACAGTGTGCTTTTGTGGGTAGGTACACATATGTGTGTGTGTGTGTGTTTGTGTGTGTGTGTGTAAGCCAGGACAAAGCCTCAGGTAAGGGGTTCCTGATATGTGTTCACCTATTTTCGTTGTTCTTTTTGTTTTTGTTTTTGTTTTCTCTGGTTAACCTGAAGCTTGGCAAGCCCAGCTGGCCACTGAGCCCCAGGGGTACAGGGATCTCTACCTCCCCAGAGCTGGGATTCCAAGTGTGCATCACCATTACTGGTTGTTTATATGTTTGTTCTGGAAGCTTTAGCCTTTAAGAACTGAGCTGTTTCTCCAGACCTTTCTCTTGGTTTTGGAGAGCTAACTCCAGTCCTCATCCTTACTCTGTTAGGATGTGCTCACTCCTGTCCTCATCCTTACTCTGTTAGGATGTGCTCACTCCTGTCCCCATCCTTACTCTGTTAGGATGTGCTAACTCCTGTCCTCATCCTTACTCTGTTAGGATGTGCTCACTCCTGTCCTCATCCTTACTCTGTTAGGATGTGCTCACTCCTGTCTCTATCCTTACTCTGTTAGGATGTGCTCACTCCTGTCCCCATCCTTACTCTGTTAGGATGTGCTCACTCCTGTCCCCATCCTTACTCTGTTAGGATGTGCTCACTCCTGTCCTCATCCTTACTCTGTTAGGGTGTGCTCACTCCTGTCCTCATCCTTACTCTGTTAGGGTGTGCTCACTCCTGTCCTCATCCTTACTCTGTTAGGATGTGCTCACTCCTGTCCCCATCCTTACTCTGTTAGGATGTGCTCACTCCTGTCCTCATCCTTACTCTGTTAGGGTGTGCTCACTCCTTTCCTCATCCTTACTCTGTTAGGGTGTGCTAACTACTGTCTCCATCCTTACTCTGTTACGGTGTGCTCACTCCTGTCCCCATCCTTACTCTGTTAGGATGTGCTAACTCCTGTCCCTAATCTGTTTAGTCACTTTTTCTGTTGCTGTGGATAAATCCACCATGACAAAGGAAACTTATAAAAGGAAGAGTTTATTGAGCTTACTATTGACGGTTCCAGGGAAACAGAGTCCATTGTGTCAGGAGGCATGGTGGCTGGGGCTGGAGCAGGAACCTGAGGCACAATCTCGCAGCAAGAAGCACAGGAAGTCAAGAGAGAGAGTGACTGGAGACTGCAAGGCTTGGCTTGTTAAACTCACTAAAACCGGTCCCCAATGACGTACTTCCTAGCATGCACTCCTTTCCTCATCCTTACTCTGTTAGGATGTGCTAACTCCTGTCCCATCCTTACTCTGTTAGGATGTGCTCACTCCTGTCTCTATCCTTACTCTGTTAGGATGTGCTCACTCCTGTCTCTATCCTTACTCTGTTAGGATGTGCTCACTCCTGTCTCTATCCTTACTCTGTTAGGATGTGCTCACTCCTGTCCCCATCCTTACTCTGTTAGGATGTGCTCACTCCTGTCCTCATCCTTACTCTGTTAGGATGTGCTAACTTCTGTCCCCATCCTTACTCTGTTAGGATGTGCTCACTCCTGTCTCTATCCTTACTCTGTTAGGATGTGCTCACTCCTGTCCCCATCCTTACTCTGTTAGGATGTGCTAAGTCCTCTCCTCATCCTTACTCTGTTAGGGTGTGCTCACTCCTGTCTCTATCCTTACTCTGTTAGGATGTGCTAACTTCTGTCCCCATCCTTACTCTGTTAGGTGTGCTCACTCCTTCTCTATCCTTACTCTGTTAGGATGTGCTCACTCCTGTCTCTATCCTTACTCTGTTAGGATGTGCTCACTCCTGTCTCTATCCTTACTCTGTTAGGATGTGCTCACTCCTGTCTCCCATCCTTACTCTGTTAGGATGTGCTCACTCTTCTGTCCTCATCCTTATCCTTACTCTGTTAGGATGTGCTCACTCCTGTCCCCATCCTTACTCTGTTAGGATGTGCTCACTCCTGTCCCCATCCTTACTCTGTTAGGATGTGCTCACTCCTGTCCCATCCTTACTCTGTTAGGATGTGCTCACTCCTATCCCCATCCTTACTCTGTTAGGATGTGCTCACTCCTGTCCTCATCCTTACTCTGTTAGGATGTGCTAAGTCCTCTCCTCATCCTTACTCTGTTAGGATGTGCTAACTTCTGTCCCCATCCTTACTCTGTTAGGATGTCCTCACTCCTGTCCTCATCCTTACTCTGTTAGGATGTGCTAACTCCTCTCCTCATCCTTACTCTGTTAGGATGTGCTAACTCCTGTCCACATCCTTACTCTATTAGGATGTGTTAACCCCCGTCCTCGTCCTTACTCTGTTCGGATGTGTTAACCCCTGTCCCCATCTTTATTCTGTTAGGATGTTACCAAATATCTTCCCAACCCCTAATGGAATGTAAAAAAGTTTTAAAAATGTATTTTCCAGCTGGGCGCGGTGGCGACACCTTATAATCCTAGCACTTTGGCAGAGCAAGGTGGTTTTGTGAGGTTTCCAAGGCTCACTGGTCTACAGAGTGATTTCCAGGATAGCTGGGACTACAGGAGAGACCCTGTCTCAAGACACAAAAATGTATTTTACAAAAGTGTTTGAAACATGAGTGGTTAGGAACATTTCAATTCTGTGATTGAACTAGCAAAGGAAACTGATTGGAGGCTGGGCTACATTTTGTCTCTGAATTTTTTTTTTTTTTGGTCTTTTTGAGACAGGGTCTCCCTTTAGTCCCAGCTGTCCTGGAGCTTACTATGTAGACCAGGCTGGCCTTGAACTCACAGAGATCCACCTGCCTCTGCTTCCTGAGTGCTGGGATTAAAGGCATGCGCCACCATGCCCGGCTTTTTCTCTGAATTTATATCAATTTACATCAATAGAATCTGACCTCAAGGGAAGCTTCTCGCTTTTGTCTCTTTGCCTCTATTCCAGCCCCAATGGGCTCCACTATTCTTCCTCACTCCTCTCCACATGGCTAAGCCCCAGTTGGACCTGAGGTTTTCTTTCTTTACTCAGCAAAGAACATCACTTCTGAGTAGAGTTAGAGCAGTGAATTATTGCTTTTATGAATAGACACTAAAGGTTTTATATTAGCATATATTAATTATTCAAAGTAACGTTTTCATTATGCATCTCCATAGGGCACCCAGATGTCTCCCAAGGGAGCACTGCATTTATTTTTCACTTTTACCCTGAGAACTTGCAAGGTCCTATTTGTTTTCTGGTTATCGGGTGTCCCCTGCTGGATGTCACTACCAATTTCCCCCTCTCCCTTCCCTATCCCTGTGTCCTGCTACTTGCACTCCCATCCTCTCCCTCTCCTCTCCCCTCTCCCTCTCCCCATCCTCTCCTCCCCCTCCCTCCCTCTCCCTCTCCCTCTTCCTCTCCCTCTCCTTCTCCCTCTCCCTCTCCCCTCTCCCCCCTCCTGGTTTATTATGGAGGTTATTTCTGAGGATACAGATGAAGAGATGCACAGAGTGAAGAGTAGGAGAAGGCACATGGCTCTTTCATGCCTACTTTGGGAGTCCCATCTGTTTGTTTGTTTATTTTATGTGTTTGAGTGTTTGGCCTGTATGTGTGTAAGTGCCCCTGTCTTATTCAATGCCCAGGGAGGACAGAAGATGGCATCCCCTGGAACTGGAGTCTCTGACCTTGTTAGCCATCATGTGGGGGCTGGGATTCAAACCCATGTCCTCTGCAAGAACAACCAGTGCTCTTACCTGCTGGGCCACCTCCCCAGCCCCCCTTTATTTCTTTTTTTATGGAGACATCTTTGCACAGGCAAGATTAATAACAGATTATGTTACTCTGCCTGTTCAGAGAGACACATCTCTCTGGAGCAGGACTTCCTCGGATGACAAGGGTCTTGGGACCTTCTACATCTGGCCCACACTAGGCAGCACCTTGCCCTGTGCTGGGGTCCTGAACTGGATAGGAGTGGAGAGGCAGAGATGAGCACTAGCGCGGGTGCAGCTGCGCCCGTGTGCATCCTTCTCTCTGCTCTTGACTGTGGTGTGACGTTTCAGGTCCTCCCTTCTCTGTTTTGCTCTTCTCTCCTAACTTGCTTTCTATCAGGACATTCCATCATAGAAACCAAAATGAAAGTAGAATGGCCTTGCTGGCCTGGAATCCACAGTGTAGCCCAGGACAGCTCCAGATTCACAACCTTCCTCTTATAGGGGTTGGCATTGTGGTAGGCCAAGATTTCACTCAGAAAGATTGAGACTCCATTGAGAAGGCAATATTAAGAAATCACACTCAAGGTTAGGAAGGTGGCTCCTTTGTCAATGTGCTTACCTCCCAAGCTTGAGGACCAAAGTTCAGATCCCCAGAACCATTTCAGCTCTGCTCCCTCCTTTGGGAAGGTAAGGTGGAGACAGGGATCCCCAGAGCAAGCTAGGTAACCATAGTATCACACCAGGAAGCCCTGGGCTCAACTGAGAGGTCCTGTCTCAATGCACACTGTGGAAAGCAACGAAAGAAGACTCTCACTGCAAACCTTGGGCCTCTGCATATATCCACATGTACGCTCACACATAGGCCAGCATACATATANCAAGGATGTGCAGGAAATGAAGCCCCAGAGGAAGGGGCTCTACAGTCAAGGCTGCTCCAAAGAAGTGGCCTGGTCTACAGAGCAAACTCCAGACCAGCCACAGCGAGACAGTGAGACCCTGTCTCCAAAAAAGCTTGAAAAGGTGGTAATAGTGATTCAGCTGGTTATGAGTTCAGCCTGTCAAGAGAGGAAGTGATGTCAGCCCAAACAGGAAGTATTATCACAAGAGCAAAGTACTAAAGTGAGGCAAGAAATGACTCCAAGGAGAGAGAAATCCTGAGTCAAAGAGGAAGTAACATCAGAGCAACATGATACAGATTATGAACAGAAGGTGAGGGTGCTTTAGCCCAGAAGCAGGGACCCACCTTGGTGAGGTAGTAGACCGACTGCTGAAAAGTACACATGATGACCTCATCCAGAAGGGCCAAGGCCTCGTCACACAGTTCCAGGTCGTTGCAGAGCTGTGGGTCTGAGGACAGGCCTGGGGGTGAGAGAGGGAACCAGAGGCTGGCTGCTTGGAGCCCAGGTCTCGGGGTTCAGGGTACAACGGGAAACCACGACACCGTGGGCCAGGGCTCACCCTCCTGGTCAGCGTCTTTCTCCATCTCTAGGACCTTCTCTTGAACGAAGCTCAGCAGCTCGGTGGTGTTGGCCATCCATAGCATGAGTGGCCGCAGCTCCACTGACACGGCCTCAGGAGTCAGGGGTACCTCAGGGACTCCCTCTGGGTGGCTGAGGAAAGAGGGGGGGATGCCTATGACCTCTGCCCAGGACTTCTCATAAAGACCAAACCCCAAAACTCACATCTTCCCCTAAGGAGGTACAGGGCGTGCACTAAAGCACCCATGGACAGGAACTGGGCTTCAGCCCTGACCCCGTGACCCTCTAAACCTGTCTGCCCCAGATTTCTCTTACTTTTCTGGCTGGCGGTCTCCAATTTCCTTAATCTTTTCCTGTGGAACAGTAAGACAGAATCAATGTGACGGGAGTGGACTGAGGGGACCAAGACTGTACACCTTGGTTTGTCTAAAAGTATCTTGTGTGTATGTGTGGTGTGCGTATATGTATCTTTGCATCTGTGAGGATTCGTGTGTGTTCACATGTATGGAGGCCCTAAGCTGGTGTCCGGTTTCTTCGCTCACTCTCCGCTTTGTCTGTTGAGGCGCAGTGTCTCGGACTGTGCCAATTCCAGCTAATCTAGTTATCCAGCCACTCTGCCTCCTGAGTCCACCTTTTATATGAGTTCTAGGGGGTTTGAACAAAGATCAGGGTTACATAGCAAGTACTTTATCCACTGAACCACCTCCTCAGTCCCCCCCACATACCTCCCACTTTTTAAGACAAAGTCCTACTTTGTAGCCTAGCCTGGCTTTCAACTTTTGGCTTCTGGACTTTTCTTTCTTCCTTCCTTCCTTCCTTCCTTCCTTCCTTCCTTCCTTCCTTCCTTCCTTCCTTCCTTCCTTTCTTTTTTGGTCTTTTTGAGACAGGGTCTCCTTTTAGTCCCAGCTGGCGTGGAGCTCACTACGTAGACCAGGCTGACCTTGAACTCACAGAGATCCTCCTGCCTCTGCCTCCCAAGTGCCACCACACCTGGCCTACCTCTTGGTAGTTTTCAATGCACTCGTCCACTGCTCCTCGGCTGCAATCTCCACCTGCCATGCAGTGCTCACAGTGGAGCCCAGGTCTACAGTTGCACCTCATTTTTCCCATTGATGCGTGATTAAAAACTACTCTGAGTGCTTTTACTACTGTCCACCTCTGATTTTCTTGTCCTTTCTTCCTTTTGCATTCTTAGTCTCCAGAATGTTGGGTTTCATGATGGCGTTTTCATACTTGGCTTATAGTTCCCATCTTCACTACTCTCCACTGATTTTCTTTAACAAGTGTGGTGCCGTATGATGGTATGTGACCCACAAAGTGGTCCCCATAAACCCACAGGGAAGTGGAGACGATTAGGCCATTGTTTTTAGGGTTCCGGTGTTCCAGTACTGTTCACACCAATGGGCTCCTACCTGTCACAGCCCAGACTAGGCAGACCCAAGCACAGCCTTCCTCCAGTCATCTGCACTTTCCAGCCATAGTGTAAACCCTCAGTCTCCTCCCTCCATCTATTGTCTCAGCCTTCAGGAGATTCTCCCCACAAACTCATCCAGAGTAGAGTGGTTAGTGCTTCACATCTGCCCTAGTCCCTCTTCACAGCACCCGCATGGTACCCAGAAGGCAGGTTGCTTGGCTTTGTCTAAAATGGCAAAGTTACAGATTTTGTCATTGCTGCTGTTTTCACTTTCTCTGCACTGTGCTCCACCGAATAGACAGCTCTTGTATCAGTTACTTCTCCAGTCTTAACAGAGTACCTGGGGAAGGGCCACCGAAGGCAGGAAGGGTTCATTTCTGTTTACAGTTCTGAGGACACTGTCCACCATGGCAGGAAAGGTCTTCGGCGGGAGCAGGAGGTGGCCGGTCACGTTGCGTCCGAGGCCAGGAAGCGGAGAGCAATGAATGAATATTTGTGCCCAGGAAGCGGAGAGCAATGAATGAGTATTTGTGCCCAGATCCCTTTCTCCTTTTCATTCAGTATGGGACCCATCCACAGAATGGCACTGCCCATGTCTAGGGTGGGTCTTCCCACTTAATTAACCTAATCAAGATAATTCCTCAGAGGTTTGGTTCCACAGAGCTTCTAAATCCCTAGGTTCACAGCCAACATTAACCATCACAGTTAGGAACCTTGTCTCCTTACTACATGCTATCGTCTCTCTGACACTTTCTGGGATCATACTTTTTCAAGCTCGAGCTTTATCCTTTCCCTCATCACATCTTTTTCAGGAAGAATTCATAGCACCCCTTCCATCTTCTTTTCTAATTGGGATATAATTCATAATTCTTGGTGAAATGAAGGAACAGATAAAGAGAGATCTGAGGCTCCATTGTTTACCCAAATACTATATGTCAGTTATTTACTCTATTTGGGGTGGATAGCTACTTAAATTATTATAGAGAGAATGCAGATGAAAATGAGTGAAGCATCAATCACTCAGGGATTACGTTGACTTCCCCAAACCTTTTGTATCTTAACTTTGTTTTATTTTTTTTGTCCCCTGATGATATTTCCTTTCTTGTATAATTGGTGAAATGGTTCATGCCGTACCATAGCACACAGGGAACATGGCCTTCAAACAGACCAGCAGTTCTTTTCAAGTACAGCTCTTGTTAAGAAGTTGAAATCGGGACGAAGGAAGGGGGTGGTGACATCATTCCAGTGAGACCAGTCAGGACCGACCCTTCTCAGCCTCTAGTCTGTGCAGATGAATTGGGCCTATCTCAAGGAAGTCTGCAAGATACTGGCTCCAATCCTTAGGCAATGACTTGCTTATTTGTGTTTCTCATGAACACCTGTCTCTTGTCTGAGATCTTTTCTCTGGGAACCAGGTTCAGATGAAAAATTGGATAATGTTCTGTTGGCTGAACTTGCCTCTGTTTTTGACAATTTTTATATGATGCAAAGCCTATAAGCTTTCGATGCATCCTGACCTTATTTTTATAGATTATTCATGCCTCCACTTTTTTTTTTTGAGAAAGGGTCTCCCTATAGCCCCAGCTGTCCTGGAGCTCACTCTGTAGACTAGGCTGGCCTTGAACTCATAGAGATCCACCTGCCCCTGCCTCCTGATTGCTAGGATTAAAGGCGTGCACCACCACACCAGGCTTAAAGATGGTTCTTAGCCACCATATGGGTGCTGGGAATCGAACCTGGGTCCTTTCCTAGAGCAGTCAGTGCCCTTAACCACTGAGCCATCTCTCCAGCCCCGCCTCCACTTCTACCTGTAACATCATCTGTTGCTTCACTTTGCTGCTCCTGGTAAAATTTGCATGGAATAAAAAAAAATCCTTTTGAAAACGTTCAGTGCTAGACACTTTTTACAAACACGACTGTACTTTGTCCTTATGGCAATGTTATAAACCAATTAAGGCAGATTCTTATCAGTCTTCAATCCATTTGTAGTTGAGACTTGTGCAGGCTGAGAGGTAAAAATTTAGTTTTATTCTTCTACATGTTGACGAGTTTGTCTTTCTCTAATGTGTGTCCCTCACAGGCTTGTCAAAACTCAGGTGGTTGTATTAGTGTGGCTTCTTTGTGAGTTACCACTTCTATTCTGTTGTCAGTGCATGTATCTTTATGCCAGTGTCATA
The DNA here is from genome assembly GCA_009823505.1 of Rhizomys pruinosus. Lineage (NCBI taxonomy): Eukaryota > Metazoa > Chordata > Mammalia > Rodentia > Spalacidae > Rhizomys > Rhizomys pruinosus. The sequence continues at coordinate 18,746 of VZQC01010656.1, read as the reverse complement.
CTGTTTTTACTACTATAGCTTGTATTAAAACTTGAAATATGGAATACCACTTGGACATATATGCAAAGGGGGTCCATCTCCTACTTCAGAGACCCCTCCTCATTCATGTTCATTGATGCTTTCTCTAATCACAATAGCTGGGAAATGGAAACAGTTTAGATGTCTATCAGCTCATGAATGGATGATGTAAATGTGGAACTTTCAAAGGAGAGATAGTAGAATGCAGTGGTATAGTGGAGTGAAGGGAGTACTGTAACAGGAAGGATTAAATTGGGTTGGGGATGGAAGGGCTGGTAGAGGAGGGAATATGGGTAGGAGTAGGTCTCACTAAAGACCTTTTGAAAAAATTGTATAGAAACAAACTACTGAAGAAATTTCCTAAAATATGTACATGTACACATATAAAAAGAGTTTAAATGGTCACTATAAGGTGACAATGCTCCTATTCAACATTCTATTTATTTTTCAACATTCTATTTATTGGCCAACAAATAAAAAGCCTAGTGCCAGGAATGTGTTACCTTTTTTAGAGACATTGGCCAGTGAGGCTCCATAGACCTCTATTTCCAATGGTATTGGTTACCCTCTTACCTTGATGGTAAGACCCTGTTTCTGAAGACAGCACATACTTGAATCACAGAACACGGAGAAATCAAACTTGTGTGACCAACCATGTTCAGATTGGATTTAAGGCCCACTCCATAAGATTGAGCCTATATCTGGCAATATTACCAGGGCTAAGAACTTGTGACTAGACAGGTCTTAGGCCCTAGGGAAGAACCTATACCTATTACTCTGCTAAATGCACACAGTATTAAACTGGCTCCTAATAACTGACCCCTAATAATTTACCATTGTGCCCACAGATTAATGCATCTCACACTCCTCATTAGAAAAGCTTCTTTATGCAGTAGATGGAGATTAGCACAGAGACCCATAACTGACTGAGGTACAGAGAATAAGAGACTGCAGAATGCTCAGCTGTTGATGAGACATCTATCACATATCCTTCCAAGACTCAGGGATCATTGCAGAAGAGGTGCTAGAAAGATTATAAAACACATAAGTGGCTGGTGACCACAAGAGTGTTTTCTGGACACAAAAGGGGAGTTGCACACATGAACTCACAGTAGTTGTGACAGCCTGTATAAGATTTGTATAAGATGGGTCAGACAAAATTCCCACATGGAGAGGGGAGGTAGGCACATTGACCTACACCTAGATGAGGAGCTGTTGGCAATTGATTGCTTCTGGGAGAGAGAAAGTTTTTTGGAGTATGGCCCTTGATAGGTCGACCATACTCCAGGGGATGGGTACACACCCAAGAATATTCAAGAAGCACAAATTGGACTTGATGGGCTTAACAAGAAAAAGAGAAGACACAGAGTGGGCATGGGTAGGAAAGGGGGTGCTGGGAAGAGTTGGGGGAAGGGGCGAATATGATCAAAGTGCATTGTATGAAGTTCTCAAGGGACTAATATGAAAAATAAGAGGAAAACCAGACTGGAATATTTGTACTGTCTATGCTTTAGGAGAATCCATTCAGCACTCACAACTGAGACTTGTGGTCTTCAAACCCTCAGGGTCAAATGAGACTACATGAAATTGAAATATCTCAAAAACCAGGATGAATGGATATGCTAAGGAAGACAGCCGTTAGCTACCTAGGAGTCTCAGGAACTCAACACTACCTATCATTAGAGAAAATGGCTTAGCTGGACTTCAGGGACACAGAAACAGAGACTGGAACACTGATGACAAGAAAGTCTTGGAAAGAAATATGGCTGGGCCCCAGAATGGCACATGCTCTCATGATATTTGTATCCCAACTGCATGCTTAGCAGAGCATTCCCCAAAGGTGAAATCTTAACACTCACAGACAAACCAGGCTTCGTAGTACACACTGGCAATCTTTGCACTTGGGAGTGTGAGACAGGGGACTGTGAGTTTCAGGACAGCCTGAGCTACATGGTAAGTTCTAGGCCATCCAGGGCTGTGNAAAAAAAATCCTTTTGAAAACGTTCAGTGCCAGACACTTTTTACAAACACGACTGTACTTTGTCCTTATGGCAATGTTATAAACCAATTAAGGCAGATTCTTATCAGTCTTCAATCCATTTGTAGTTGAGACTTGTGCAGGCTGAGAGGTAAAAATTTAGTTTTATTCTTCTACATGTTGACGAGCTTGTCTTTCTCTAATGTGTGTCCCTCACAGGCTTGTCAAAACTCAGGTGGTTGTATTAGTGTGGCTTCTTTGTGAGTTACCACTTCTATTCTGTTGTCAGTGCATGTATCTTTATGCCAGTGTCATACTGTTTTTACTACTATAGCTTGTATTAAAACTTGAAATATGGAATACCACTTGGACATATATGCAAAGGGGGTCCATCTCCTACTTCAGAGACCCCTCCTCATTCATGTTCATTGATGCTTTCTCTAATCACAATAGCTGGGAAATGGAAACAGTTTAGATGTCTATCAGCTCATGAATGGATGATGTAAATGTGGAACTTTCAAAGGAGAGATAGTAGAATGCAGTGGTATAGTGGAGTGAAGGGAGTACTGTAACAGGAAGGATTAAATTGGGTTGGGGATGGAAGGGCTGGTAGAGGAGGGAATATGGGTAGGAGTAGGTCGCACTAAAGACCTTTTGAAAAAATTGTATAGAAACAAACTACTGAAGAAATTTCCTAAAATATGTACATGTACACATATAAAAAGAGTTTAAATGGTCACTATAAGGTGACAATGCTCCTATTCAACATTCTATTTATTTTTCAACATTCTATTTATTGGCCAACAAATAAAAAGCCCAGTGCCAGGAATGTGTTACCTTTTTTAGAGACATTGGCCAGTGAGGCTCCATAGACCTCTATTTCCAATGGTATTGGTTACCCTCTTACCTTGATGGTAAGACCCTGTTTCTGAAGACAGCACATACTTGAATCACAGAACACGGAGAAATCAAACTTGTGTGACCAACCATGTTCAGATTGGATTTAAGGCCCACTCCATAAGATTGAGCCTATATCTGGCAATATTACCAGGGCTAAGAACTTGTGACTAGACAGGTCTTAGGCCCTAGGGAAGAACCTATACCTATTACTCTGCTAAATGCACACAGTATTAAACTGGCTCCTAATAACTGACCCCTAATAATTTACCATTGTGCCCACAGATTAATGCATCTCACACTCCTCATTAGAAAAGCGTCTTTATGCAGTAGATGGAGATTAGCACAGAGACCCATAACTGACTGAGGTACAGAGAATAAGAGACTGCAGAATGCTCAGCTGTTGATGAGACATCTATCACATATCCTTCCAAGACTCAGGGATCATTGCAGAAGAGGTGCTAGAAAGATTATAAAACACATAAGTGGCAGGTGACCACAAGAGTGTTTTCTGGACACAAAAGGGGAGTTGCACACATGAACTCACAGTAGTTGTGACAGCCTGTATAAGATTTGTATAAGATGGGTCAGACAGAATTCCCACATGGAGAGGGGAGGTAGGCACATTGACCTACACCTAGATGAGGAGCTGTTGGCAATTGATTGCTTCTGGGAGAGAGAAAGTTTTTTGGAGTATGGCTCTTGATAGGTCGACCATACTCCAGGGGATGGGTACACACCCAAGAATATTCAAGAAGCACAAATTGGACTTGATGGGCTTAACAAGAAAAAGAGAAGACACAGAGTGGGCATGGGTAGGAAAGGGGGGGCTGGGAAGAGTTGGGGGAAGGGGCGAATATGATCAAAGTGCATTGTATGAAGTTCTCAAGGGACTAATATGAAAAATAAGAGGAAAACCAGACTGGAATATTTGTACTGTCTATGCTTTAGGAGAATCCATTCAGCACTCACAACTGAGACTTGTGGTCTTCAAACCCTCAGGGTCAAATGAGACTACATGAAATTGAAATATTTCAAAAACCAGGATGAATGGATATGCTAAGGAAGACAGCCGTTAGCTACCTAGGAGTCTCAGGAACTCAACACTACCTATCATTAGAGAAAATGGCTTAGCTGGACTTCAGGGACACAGAAACAGAGACTGGAACACTGATGACAAGAAAGTCTTGGAAAGAAATATGGCTGGGCCCCAGAATGGCACATGCTCTCATGATATTTGTATCCCAACTGCATGCTTAGCAGAGCATTCCCCAAAGGTGAAATCTTAACACTCACAGACAAACCAGGCTTCGTAGTACACACTGGCAATCTTTGCACTTGGGAGTGTGAGACAGGGGACTGTGAGTTTCAGGACAGCCTGAGCTACATGGTAAGTTCTAGGCCATCCAGGGCTGTGTAGTCAGACTTTCTTTCATGCTTCCCTCCCTGCACCCCACAAAGAAAAAAAATCAGCTGGACCAAAGTGCACACTCTGTGGGTCTCAATTGCTCCATATCTCCAGTGCTTCCTTGATGGGGCCACGATAAAGTAACCACAGGCAGCACAGTGATAAGAGACCCTTGCTGAGCTTCTGGCTAGTTTTGCTGCTTAGTTCCCCTGACTTACAAGCAAAGGCAAGCAGCAGCTCCATCTAAGCCCCTTTTCGCAAAGGATCCAGCCAGCCATCGGGTGCCAGACTCCTTGCATTGGACCTTCTCCATAATGGGTGGTGGGAGAAGAGTGGACAAAACTAGAATAGACACATATTTTGCATGTGACAACACTGCAATTTCTTCCACATGAAATGCTTAGCTATTATCATTGGGAGACTCACATTGACTTCATGCAGTGTAATGGCTTTGCTCACAGCACTGAATCTGACCAAGGCACCCGCAGTCAAGAAAGTGCTGCAGCGGTCTCACACCTACGGACAACACCTCACCTCACACCTACGGACATCACCTCACCTCACACCTACGGACTGTCACCTCACCTCACACCTATGGACATCACCTCACACCTACGGACATCACCTCACCTCACACCTACGGACTGTCACATCACCTCACACCTATGGACTGTCACATCACCTCACACATACGGACTGTCCCATCACCTCACACCTATGGACTGTCACATCACCTCACACCTATGGACTGTCACATCACCTCACACCTATGGACTGTCACATCACCTCACACCTATGGACTGTCACATCACCTCGGCCACCTATGGAAATACCTCACACCTGCGATCTGGCCGATTTCATTTGTTACACTCAAAACTGGCGCCAATATTGTGCTGGACGTCACCTTCTCTCACCTCAACACTCTCCATTTTCTACCTATGGCAAGGCCGCAGGATAGTGTGCCTTACAACCTACCTTAAAAGCACTCATTATCTCTTGTACATACGGATATTCTGCCTGCTAACTAGTTCATCTTTTCCAAATCCTACATCCGATTTTTGCCGGCGATTTCTTATCAAGTCCTCTAACTAGCCTCACACCCGCTTCTACCCCGCATAGATTCGTTTCCCCTTACCGTCGCCATTCTTATCTCTCCTGTATTCTGTTCTGCTCCATAAGTGTCCACTTGTTATCACCGATACGTCCACTGCATCCTACTACTCTTGGTCGTCAGACAACTGGTAATATATCTTGCACCTTCTGCACATCCCTATGTATGTTATATCGCCTTGCTAACATTCACCTCAGGTTCTTGATCTAAAGAACCGCTTTTTTGCGACCTTGCAACCTGGGACCTGATCTTACATAACGTCACCTATCCTATCCTACTCACATCTGTCGTGTCGGCGAGAACTTGTCCCATCACCTCACACGTCGCACCACCCGAGAGCCTTCTTGTGTCACCACAAATCTCACCTACGATTTAACTCAAGGCCGCCCTACTGGACACGTAGTTGGTTCCCTTCAGTAGTTCCCGTTATGCTCACCCATCTCTCTTGAACCTATACGGACTGTTAGCTGCGTCCACCCTATCACACTCCACATCTTTCTATAGTTTTATCATGTAACCGTGTACACTGCACATCACCCTTCATAACACTACTTACAAATATATTATCCGGGCTGTGCATTTCGGCATCGCACACGCCAATTTCTTAACCATCCAACACTGGGATATTCACTATGGCGTACTGCTTTCCCAATCTTATTACATTGCTGTACACCGTCACAGAACTCCTATTGCCCGCTACGGACCCTCTTGTCACCACCTCACTCTCAACACGTTATTGGACACAATGTACTCACCTCACACGGATGTAACCCCTTCCCGATTCTACATACATTCCTCACTACCCCTACCGTGGGACTGTGTCACCCATACAACTATCCTCATATTCACACCATAGTATTAATTCTGGAATTACCCGTGTGACTGTACTAGTTACAACCTATAACGAGGACTGTCCTAACCCAATATCACATATTCACTCGAAAATTCTACTTAGTTGGGATTACTTTCTTAGCGAGGTCTGCACCAGATTACACTCACACCTATGGACTGTACACCATCATCTTCCATGCACATCATTGGACTGTCACATCCACCCTACCACACCGTTATGTTACGTCACCTCACCTCCCCACATGTAAACTGTTCTTTCAAATCTCAGATCTCTCATTACCACCGAGTGTGAACGATGTCTCTCTCACCTCCCACCTCACCTATGGTGATCTTTTTCACCATCCCATCACAGGATATTCGCCTAACTCTGCTCATTCCCTCATTCCCTTCTCTCTACTTCATATTTGGGTACTTGCCTCCCCTTTTCTCATTTCTACGCTCCCACCTAATATTGTTACCTTGGTCCACACACTACCCTCCATCCACCTTCATGACCGTGTTTCTACATTCCACTTACACATATGTGTGGATCCTCGTTCACATCACTCTCCTAATCACCTTGCTGACTGTCATGCACACTTCTCATCGCTCTTCACTTGTTATGTATCTTCTGTGCTCACATCCTTACTCCTTCAACATACTTTACTGTGACTGTATCATAAATCCCCTCAAAGTATTTGTAATCTGTCACATCACCTCACCACCTAGTTATCTGTCTACTCACCTTCAAGGTGTACCTCATTATAGGACTGTACATCCCCTCTCAACATTATGTCTACTGGGCATCAATCACCTTTCACACTCTAGATACGTGGAATCTGTCCACCCTCTTCACCTCCAACTTACAGTCGTGTCGGACTTGTCCCCATCACCTCACCTGTATCGGGATGTCACATCAACCTCCACACGTTCACATTGTTACCTGTTCCACATCAACCCCTCAAAAACCCTATTTTTGTCACATCACTACATCACTACTGGAAATGTCCCATCACATCACAGCTATGGTACTGTTACATCAACTCACACACTTTACTGAGCACTGTTCACTCCAAACTTTCACTCTATATCCTCACACCTACGGATCTATCAACTCCCCCAACTCAACTTATGGAATGTCACACTATCACACTCAACCATGGGTACTGGAACTTGTCAACCATCAACTCCTTCAAACCTATTGGACTTTCACGATTCCACTTCAAAACCTCTGACCCTGTCCCCCTCACATTCAAACATCATGGCATGTACCCGCTACACCTCACACATTATGGACTGTCCCACATTCACCTTTTCTACCACCTATAGGACTGTTTCACCACTTCCCCCTTCTAACACTTCCACGGCACCGCTTGTACTCATTCACCTCTCCACTATCCTAGTCTGGACCATGTCCCAATCACCTCACCTCCCTTTCATGGACTGGTCCCATTACTACGCGTCAACTAAACTCTTACTTTGGTACCTGTCACATCACTACCCTATGATTATGTCACATTCCACCAACATATAAGGTAATCTGAGCTTCTACTATAAACCATCCCACATAACATTATGCGACTGCTCTCCCCATCACCTCAAAACGTACGCGACGTCAATAATCCACACCTTCTTTTTAGCCTCCGTAGCTCCTATGGACTGTCATATCACCTCACACCTATGGACTGGTATAATCACCTCACACCTATGGACATGTCACCATCACCTCACACCTACAGAACTGTCAAATCACCTCACACCTACGGACTGTCAATCACCTCACACCTAATGGACTTCACATCACCTCACACGTATGTACTGTCACATCACCTCACACACTATGGACTGTCATCACCTCACACCTATGGACTGGTAAATCACCTCACACCTACTGGACTGGTAAATCACCTACACCTATGACTGAACACCACACCTATGGACTGAATCACCTCCACCATGACTGAAACACCTACCATGAGGAACTCACTATGACGTCACATCACCTCACACCTGTGGATGTTCACCACACTGTCATCACCTCACTACACGATCACACCATCACACATAGTAGTTACACCCAACATGGTATGTTGTAACCCCATCACCATCGTAGGTCCATACGGCACACAGACGTTACAGCAGACAACAACTCTAACTGCAAATCACCTCACACCTACAGACTATCACATCACCTCACACCTGGATGCAATCACTCATAGACTGTTACATCATCACCAGTTTCACATCACCTCACACGGACTGTCCCATCACCTCAAACTACGGACTTCACATCACCTCACACCTACAGACTATCACATCACCTCACACCATAACTGCTCACAATACGGACTGTCACATCACCTCACACCTACGGACAGTCACCTCACCTCACACCTACGGACTATCACATCACCTCACACCTATGGACTGTCACATCACCTCACACACTACTGGACTGTCACATCACTCACACCTATGGACTGTCACATCACCTCACACCTATGTACTGTCACATCACCTCACACCTATGGACTGTCACATCACCTCACACGTATGGACTGTCACCATCACCTCACACCTATGGACTGTCACATCACCTCACACCTATGGACTGTCACATCACCTCACACCTATGGACTGTCACATCATCTTGAGCATGTGTGCTTTATAAGTGAGTTGGAGATTGGAATGCTGAAGGATGGAGTTTTCCTTTATTAAGTGTTCATCACTCTTTTTTTTTTTATTTTTTTGGTCCTTTTCAGACAAGGGCTTTTCCTTGTTACCACCCCATGCTGTTCCCTGGATCACTCCACTTATGCTTAGAACACGGCTCGGCCCTTGAACTACATGAACGTTATCCGCTCTGCCTCCGTGGACCATCCTGAGTTCTTGATGGAATTATGTTTTTGTTTAAAAAAAAATTCCTTGTATTTTGGAGATTCCTAGGAGACCAGCTACACTGTTCACGCCTTCAGCTCTCAACTACGGTGCCAATAAAGCTCAACCCACACAAAGGCTCCGCCCCTATCTTCTACTTTGGCCTTACTAAATGAACCCACAGCTCCGCCTGTAGACTAATACCAACCACACTCTCTTAACATACATTCCGATACCTTGGTAGGGTAAGTCAGTAAGATGATAAAAAAACACGAAAGAAAACAAAAATGCATTTCGTGGGGGAATCCTTACAACCGCATGATCAACTGGAATACCACACAAACAACACCCTTAATAGGGACCACCTTATAAAAGCAGTTCATAAGATGAGGCAGTTATAGCTGACCGGCGTGCTTACATTAGATAAATCACAGAAAAACCTGCCCCACAAATGTGTTATATTTGATCCATACACTACCCAGCTAAAAGCACCTGATGATTCCTGGCCATCAACAGATAACCATCTGTTAAAATGCAACAGACCGGACGCTTTAAGCCGAAATATACAAAATCAGAGTAGCTACATTCTCTTTTTTTTTCTCCCTCGTCATTTCCTCTCTTCGTCTTTCACCCTTTTTTACCATACTGAAATAGACTACACCAAAGGAAACAATATAAAAAATTGATGAATCCAAAGTTGGTTCTTTGACCCAAACTGGATACTTTAATACTAGATCCTCGACTAGTACCTCTCGCCCAGTCTAACCAAACAGAAAGAAGGGAACAACCCAAATTCATATTACATTCTATGATGAAACTATGGGAAAATCTCACAAACAGAACATTTAAGTAAAAGACTTCCACCTTCGGGAAATGTCATACATGGAATTAGTTTTCAAGAACTATACTTCTAGCATCGTTTTTTGGGTGTGTCAAAACCTAGACCGAAAATGGACTCTACGATTGTCATTACTGATTAAATTTCTATGGGACCACCCAAGCTTCACGTTCTGACTCTAAAACAAGAGTTAAGTATAGGATTACTTTATGTCCTCTTTTAAAACTCTAAGGATTCCCATAAGTCTGATAGAGAAATTGAAGAGGCTCTATTCTGCCCGTTGTAGTAAGATGGCAAAAATACGCTCACTCATTCAACCCTTAAAATAAGCTTAATGCCCCTCTTACTAGGCCCTGACATTGGTTCCGCTCACGGTCCGAATCTTATCAACATAATGTTTCCCATGCTAATTAACATGTACCGGTACCTACACCCACTTTTATTATACTGCCAACAACACGTATTAGAAGGATCAAATCTAGCAGTCACGCCAGGGCGGGACTATTCTCCTCCCGAGAATTCCCCTTCTACTTGCAATCGCCAGGCATCACTCTACTCTACTGTAAAAAGCCAGGCAAAATGATACAAATCTAAAAACCACCGCTTGAGGAATTATACTGACCCACTCTACCTAATGATTATCACACAGATGCCAGAATTCTGAACAGGATACTGGGAAATCGTTTACAGACTCACATCAAGAAAGATCATCCATCATGACACAGTTGGATTCATACCAGAGATCGCAGGGTCTGTTCTTAAACATTACCATGGAAACTCCGCACCTAAACATCATCTGCCTAACACACACAACAGCATGGACCTCTAAAGACAATGACTCAAAAAATCCACCACCCTCATCTCAAACTGATGTTGATCATAAGAGTCCCTTTTTGACAACAATCCAGCCATCCTTCATGCTTAACGGTTTCTGAAGGAATTGCGCATGTGATGCGCGATCATTCCTCAAGTGGTTAATCAAACGGCTAATGTACATAGGACCAAACTACCACACACGACCAATCTCATCCTAACAGGTTTGGTACCTTTTTAATTCAGATCATCTTTCAAAAATTCCTCCCCTTAACAGTAGGAACTTGGCAAGGCTGCCCCCATCACAACTCATTTCAATATAGTGCTTGGAAACCCTTGCTAGTCAATTAAGGCAAAGAAAACTTGTGCAATTACAAAGAGTACCATAATTGGGACAGAAGTAGCAAGCTATCTCCTATTTGCTCCCCTACGTGATCTGATTGTTTTACCTTAAGGGATGCTATCACAAACTCCACCAGCTAAAACTCCCTAGACATAAAATTGATTAAACAAGGCTTCATTGCAAAGTGGCCAGGATCTAAAATTATCTTTAAAACACTCCCACTGGCCTTTTCTGGACTAATCCCAACAACGAGCAACTGGATAAGGAATTCAAAGAGACCCTTCCCACTCACAATAGCCCCTCCCACACAACACCAACTTAACAATTATCTAGGAAACAATAACCTAACCAAAGAACCCAAGGATCTCTACAACAAAATTTTTTTTTATTTTAAAAATAAAGAAAGAAATCTGAAGAATAGACATCAGACGATGGAGAACAACCTCCATGCTCCATGCGGTTGGGAATAATTAACATTTTTTGTAAACTGTCCCATTTTACTGAAACTCTTGCATAGATTTAACAGTAGCTCTCAATCTAAATCCCACCAAGAGTTTTCTACAGGACTCTTGTGAAAAAAAAGTCCTTAAATTCATTCATAAAAACAAAAGACCCCGATAGCCATCACACACCCGAGTGAAAAGCATAGGTCTTCGTATCACAGGTTAGGGTGCACGACTCCTTATACCCAGACTTTTCAAACTATACTATGTGCCGTATCTAATCAATAACTAAACACGCCTGGCGGTACTGGCACAAAAACGACCCTTGTTTGATCCAATGGCAACAAAAATTACCCTGCGAAAATCCACAATCCTGATCCCCGGTCCAACATACTAAATTTTTCAGCCCATTTCTTTACTATCTTGGGCAAGTTGGGACAAGAAGACTACCCATCTGGAGATTAAAGACCACGTCCCTCTTCAGCAAGTGGGGGTGGCAAAACTGGATCACCAGTTTTGTAGAGGAATGAAATTAAAACCCCTACCTCTTTCCCTGCACAAAAGTTGAACTCCAGATGGTCAAAGACCTCAACTTGAAAACCCAAACTCTCCAAGTGATTAGCGACACGTTGACAGCAGACTACAAGCCATAGACATAGGAAAAGACTTTCCTACATCAAACCGCCCTTTGTGCAGACTAAGGTCGACAATTGAACCCCTGGGCCCTCCTTACCCTCCACACAGCTTCTGACCTCATCACGCAACCCTCACGGAAAAAGTGACGCGAACTCCCACCCGAGTGGGCGCACCCTTCCCCGCCTCCTTTCCCCCTCTGACCACCCGCATTGCTTTCCCGTCCATCTCTACCCCTGTTCCCCCAACCCAGCCGACCCGCCCACCCCCCTTGATTCCCACTCTACTAGTCTGCGGCCCCCCCCTGCCCCGCGCCCCCCTCCCCCGTGCGCCTTCGCGCTTGGTGCGCGCCCCCCCTTCGCCCGTGTTCCCCCTCCCTCCTCCTTCGGCCCCTGCCCCTCCCCCCCCCCTTCCCTTCTCCTCTTCCTCCCCTCCCCTGGCTGGCTCACGCCAACAATATGATCCAAGTGCTGGAGAGGTTTGTGGGGAACGGGGAAACAACTCATCCACTGCTTGGTGGGAATGCAACTGTACAGCCACTATGGAAAGCAGTGTGGAGGAACCCCCTTGGAAGACTTGGAATGAACTTGGCACCCTAACCCAGCCATATCACTACTGGGATTGTACCCTGAAGACTCACCCACTGCAGAGATACGTCTGCACGGGCCATCATGGTTTATTTTCTTTTACAGTCTCTATCTTACCAACCTAGCAAGTGAGCTGGTTCGAACTCTCGGAACCAACGCCCCAAAAAATGTGCCTCACAATCTTCTGAGGCTGCTAGGGTGCAGAATACGGAAAAGTTTGTTCTCCTTTTCCTCGGTATCATTATCATCTATCCCACATGGAGTTCACGGACAGCTCACAGATAATAGCAGTAAAGTAAAGACGATCGTCATGAGCTTTGCCGGATAATGGTCTGGCTAAAGGATCATTCACGCGATGTGATCATGATGCAGTCGACACAATACCATGAAACGTATACATAAGCGTCTGATCACTTTGGAGTAACTCAGTTCTGTGGCTATGCTAGTGGCACCGAATACCTATCCATACGTATTTCTTGTTGTCCTATGGGCCCCGGAGCTCTTTGTCACAAAGCACGTTTTGGGGGAGTGATGCATATTAGAACCAACAACAACAACAACAACAACAATCAGCCTGGCCTCCCCTTGCATCTGAAGAAGAATTGACTTAAACAATGAACTTCTGCTCAAACTTACAGTCAACTCCCTCATGGAGAAAATTGAGAAAAACTGAGAAAGAAATGAAAAAAATAAAAAAAAAAAATGTTTGTCAGAATGCATGAGCTCTGGATGGATGGGGGAATGGTGGGAGGGAGACACCAGGTCTAGATTTGTTTACCAAACAATGAAAATAATTTAATGTAAAAAGAATAAATTTTGGATGGATGAGAAAAAATATTTTATTTCTTTTGTGTGTAGAGCTGGCTCAGAGTTTAAGAGTCGCTGCATGATCTTGCCCGCGTGACCCCAGCGTTTCTATTTCCCATGCACCCAACTACACATGGGGCTCTAAGAACCCTCTTTAATTGGTGGGGCATGCGTGGCTACCACACCTTTATCCTTGCTTCAGGAGGCAGAGGAAGGCCAGATCACTGTGAGTTCAATGCCCAGCTCTGCGTCGGATGAGTTCCCGACCCGCCTGGGGCTATGGAGAGAACTTGTCTTCAACAAAAGTTATTTATTTATTTATTTATTTATTATTTATTTACTTTATTTTTGGTCATTTTTAGACAGAGTCTACCTTTCAGTCCCCGCTGGCCCTGGACTCTCTATGTAGACACTATTGGTCTTGAACTCCCGAGTCCCCCTGCCTTGCCTCTGCCTCTGCATCTCTCTCCTTCGTGCTGGGATTAATGTAGTTGTCTGCCATATACATAAGTGATCCTTGGGCAATGCTCATGGAGGTCAGAAGGGGTGTTGTAATCGCTGTATTAGTCAGTTTTCTGTTGCTTGATAAAACACCACCATGACCTAGGGAACTTACAAAAGGAAGCGTTTTTTGATCTTACGATTGATGGTTCCGGGAATTAGAGTCCATTGTGTCGGGAGGCATGGCAGCTGCAGCCGGAGCAGCTAGTAGGGGCTGTCGGGTCACCTCTTCTGCAATGAGCACAGGAAACAGAGAGAGAGAGACTGGAGAGAGAGACTGGAGATTGCAGGCTTGTTAAACTCACTAAGGCCTGCCCCCAATAATGTACTTCCCCTAGCATCCGCCCCCCACCACCTTCTAAGACCTCCACAAACACCACCAACAACTGGAACACAGTCTGAATACTTTACAGACTATGGCGGCACCCCTCCCCTTCAAAACCGCCACATTCCACTTCCTGGCCCCATAGGCTGCTCTCTTGCCCATATAAAATGCAAAATGATTAGTCCAACCTTAACAGTCCCCATAGTCTTTAAACAGTTTCTATACCTCTCCAACCCAATGTCTACGGTCCAAAGTCTCTTTTGAGACCCAGGACAATCTCTTACTGTAAGCTCCTGTAAAACTGAAAGGCAAATTACATACTCCCACATACAGTGGAACTGAATTTACACTTCCCATTCCCATTCCCAAAGGGAGGCATAGAGGCATAGTGAGGAAATACCTGACCAAAACAAAGCCTGCACACCAGCAGAGCAAGCACCAAGTACAGTAGCTCTATGTTGTGACTTTGGGACCTTTCTGACTTCCAAAGGGCTTAGATGTGCTCAGCTCTTCCAGGATTGCATCCAAACATGAAACCCTCCTTCTTAGGCTGGTACCACTTCTTGCATGCTGTTCCCCTTGGCAAATATCTCACCGGTCTGGCATCTCAAAAGTCTTATTGGCGCGTCTCCACTGCCAACCGTGCTTCACATTCACAGCTTCACGCAATTTCCTATCAGGGCCTTCTTTATGAGGGACACCCCTGCTGCACTATTGCCTGGACTTTGCAAACTCTCTGAAAACCATGAGGATAACTGATGGCCCTTCCTCTTGCAAAAAAACTTCACCTTGCCTTTAAGGCCAGCACCACGTGAATGAAAATGCCAAATCTGGCTGCACCGTTCGGGCAGGACTCTCTCCTATTTTAACCACATATGCAACTTTTCTCTGCCCAGGACGGTGGAGGATTAAGCCCTGGGGGGTCTTTCCACTGAAGCGTTTTGTTTTGTTTACTTTTAAATCTCCAGGCCTCTCCATTTAATCACTTTAGTCTCCTTATGATAGGGAGCCTCTCCTTCACATGCATTGGCACCACCTTTAATCTTTCTAGTGCAGTTATCAGATCCAAACTGTACATCTGCATTTCTTTCTGCCCAACCTGCTCTTCTTCACTGTACAACTGCACAATATTCACCATTAAAAAACACGCCACCATTTCTACGTTAGCTTGTCTTGAAAATATCCTCCCCAAAAGGGATATTGTCCATGCTTTTACACACTTAGCATTTCAGACAAGCATTTGGGGCTGTGGCAAACTGCTGCCAGACTCTTTATCAATATATCCCAGTTGCTGCCTAAGTTTCTATTTTCCTCTGGAACTACAAATTTCCAGCAGTGTTTCTTCAGGCCCTCCACCTTAGTTGAAATGTCCATTCAGCTCATTACTATACAGTAGACCTGTCAACAGCCCGTTCTTCGCGCAATATAATTCCAAAACTAGTCTTCCTACCATTTCTCCTACAACATTACACATGGTCAGGCTATTTCAAAGCCAATTAGGCCCACTACTCTCCCGTTTTTAGTAGCCCAAAATTCTTACTGCTAGTAGTTCACTTTTTGTTGCTGTGATACAAAACACCACACCAGGACCTTATACAAAGGAACGGAGTTTATTTGAACCTTCTGATTGATGAGGTCTCCAGGAAATTACGAGTTCCATTGTGGCGGCGGAGGCATGGCGGCGGAAGCTGGCGCAGCAGGCTGAGGGTCACTATCTCGCAATGAGCACAGGAAGCCAGACGCGCACGAATTCCCTACGAGAGCAACTTTAGACCATTAGGCTTGTTAAACTCACCTAAGCCTGCCCACAATAACATACTTCCCTAGCACGGCCACACCTTCTAAAAACCTCCAAAAAAACAGATTTCGCCACCAACTGCGAGAAACAAATGTCTGAAAACTTACAGACTATGGGGTGGAACATTTACAACCACATCAGATCTATATGGACACTTGGACTTATGGATGGTTGTGAGGCACCCTGGCCCGCTGTGTGTGATGGGAATTGAACTGGGGCCCTCTTCTGCAGAGCATCGTGCTCTTTACTGCTGAGCCAACCCCTGGTCTATGCTTTGTGTTAAAGACTATTCTATAGTGCTACCCTCTTTATTTGTGGGCCCACCATCCAATTCCTTCAGCTGTGACAGCCAGCACCACCCAGTGGCCAAGTTATCTCTCCAGGTAGATTTGCAGAGGAGTGCTGTCTAATATCATTCCCTGTCACCAGCTTCTTGGTGTTTAGAAAGGGTAGCTTTCAGAAAGTCCCTGGCAAGTTCCTGGGGTAACACCCAGGCAAATTGTCCATGACTCAGTAGATTTGTAGCTAAGCCATGAATGACTCGGGGACCTCTCCTTGGGAGAAAATTTATATTACACTATAAGCCGTGACGAGAGTAACTGATTATCTATTTAAATTTTAAGGTCCTTTTCACTTCTTGCTAGTCAACTCATTTTTTACAGCTAATAATTCTTTCTAGTCAACTCACCCTTTACAGCTAATAATTCTTTATATCCAACATTCCCTTCTCAAATGCGTCTAAGACACTTGTCTCCGGTTTGAACCTCAACTGATACAACAGGTGCGTGCTTTCCTGGAAGCTTTCTTTAGAGTACAACAATAATAATGTCACCCTCAGCCTTTCTAGCACCAATTTCCATGAATTCATGATCTCTTCTGAACACAATGCGTTCTGGAGGATTTTAACTTTGCTAGCTGGATTCACATTACCAATAACATTCCTTAGCAAAATGGACTGTTTAGTAGAAACAACTTTTTATGGGAAGTCTAATGAGAAAACAGCCAAAAACAGATGCTCAGATTGTCTGGTGTATAACACGTGGTTTGATGTGATTTCTTGTCTGACATCTAATCTTTAGGGCTGTTTTTTTTTTTTACTAAAATTTCAAATAAAGCCCATACTCTATTTAGCATATCATGTCAACTTGATACAGCCTAGGATCATCAAAAAAGGCATTTCCTGAGAAATTGTACTTCATTCAGGTATGGTCTGTGACGGGGGATCTTTATATTGATATATGGGGACCCAGAACACTGTGTGGTGCTACCATTTACCTGCGGTAGTGGCTCCTGCTTTAGTAAGGAAAGCTCCAGCTGAGAATGGAAGGAGAGAGAGAGCACCCGACGAGACCATTGAGAGAGATTGGTGGGTGACGAGGCCGATGAGAGGGAGAGAGAATTGAGGAGGAGGGGAGAGAGACCGAGAGAGAGAAAGAGAGAAGCACACCAACCTGTTTCGCTGGTCTTTTTTTTTTTTTTGTGTACGAACAGGACTGGTTTTTATTGTCTCCAGCAACGTTGCCAGTTCTCTATGACCATTTCTCGAATCACGGGATTTGACACTTTGGAGCTCTGTAAAATGTTATTTCATTAATTATCTTCTCCCCTTACCTCTCCTATCATTAGTTTTCTTAATTATAAACTCTCAACTTCATGCAATCATGGTATTTTGTTTTTCAATTGTATTTTAATATACATGGGCTCATGTTTTGATGAGCAAAGACCATTTATTCTTCTTTGCTAGTTTGAATACTGTTGTTTCTTTTCCTGTTGCTGTCTGAATTGCCACTGCCACAGTGCTCTGGCTGAGTGATGAAGGCTCGGACCTCAATCTTGTAATCTCCACTGTCTTAACTGTGATGTTTCCTAGGGACCTTTGAGTGTGACATTTTTTTTATTTTTATGTATTTTTTTAGTTGTTTTGTAGTGCTTTATGAGCGGTTGTGTATTCCAGTCATCATGTCTCAGTTCAGTTTAGACACAATCCCCTTTCCATGCCCCCACCCCACCTCCCGCAGGCACGCTGCCAACAACATCTCGGCATATTTCTCTCTAGTTCTTGTTTTATGTTGAGGAATTTCACCATTTTCCTCCCTGTAATTTGAATAATCTAAATTGCATATATACTTTTGCCTCCTATACAGTAATAAGAGTCTGAGCGTAAGCGTGTTGGTGGCTCGATTCCTAGAGAGGCTACGAGTTTACATGGTTCTTTCTTCGATTCCTCTGCTTGCAGTCATGCTCTGACTTTCCATACGATGGATTGGGACCTGGAATTTGTAGCATAAATAAACATTTCTCTCCCCAAGTTTTTTTTTGTCACTCCTGTTCTTGTCCTTACAGAGTAAACTAGATAACCATTTTTTACTGCCCAAGTCTTGGCTAGTTGAACTTCTCTTCCTCTTTGGCTGTTAGGGCTCTTCGCTCATAGTCCACCACCTGCTTTGACCCCTGATAACTCTCCGTCGCTACCCCAATTCCCGGCTTCAAATGGCCACGCGTCTGCCGTCGGACCCCTTCTTCCTTTTGATATCTTGT
>VZQC01010653.1:0-31027 GCA_009823505.1 Rhizomys pruinosus | reverse complement strand
CCCAACACTCTGGAAATGGAGACAGGAGAAACTAGTGGGAGTCAGTTCCATCGGCTACATGTGTGTGTGTGTGGGTGGGGGGGGGTGTGGGGAATCCAATTGCCAGTTTTTCAAGCTTGGAAGGCAATGCCTTTGCCAGCTGATTAGACCTGTATTCATATTTGAAAGTCAGATTACTCCAACCTTAACTCTTCTTGCAGCTTTTTGCTGCATAGCCGTGTATTTATGTTAATGTTCTGTTATTATGTATTTATTTATTTATTTATTGGGCAGGTTGAGACAGGGTCTCCCTGTAGCTCCACTGTCCGGACTCCCTCTGTAGACCGGCTGGCCTTAGACTCACAAAGAATCCCGACTGCCTCTGCCTCCCAAGTGCTAGGATTAAACCGTTTATATTCCGACAAGAGTCCAACAATGAAGATGGTGTGCCACATCTTCAGAGGGAAACATTAAATTGGCCTTCATAATGCTCAGCTGTGTGTGTTCCCACAGGTGAGCAGAGAGGTAACCCACAGCTTCCAGTCATCACTACAACCTAAAAGAAAGTTCAAATGCAAAATTTTGAACTGTAACGGAACTTCCAAGCTATCCACACAGATCTAGTAGTTAAAAAAATAATCGAACTAGCTAATGGACTTTAAATTCTTTGTTCATAAAAGAAAGGATCTTAGTCAGACCAGAGGAAACACCTGGTAATTATGCAGTCCAATTAGAAAATTAAAGCCCTGATAAAAATATAAACACACATCAGAAGTTTCACACCACAGGGAAATAAGATTCACAGAATTATTTCTTTTTTTTTTCTTTTCTTTTTTTATTTCTGTAGGTGTATGAATGTATTGTCTGCATGAAGTCTGTGCACCCGGGACCGGCAATGCCCGCGAGGTCAGAAGAGGGAGTCGACTCCCTGGAACTGGAGTTCTCCTGAATTGGAGTTTCAGACAGTTTTTGGAGTTCTCCTGGAATTGGCTGGGGATCGAACCCGGGTCCTCTGCAAGAGCAGTCGGCGCTCTCAACCGCTAGGCCATCACTCCAGCCCCCACAGAATTATTTCAATTGATTAACAAAAATACTAAAGAACAAGCCAACATCAAATAACAACCACATCTGGAGGAGTCAGTTTGAAAAATAGGATATATGCTGGCTGCTCAAACTTATCTAAGAATTCCAGTGCATGGAAAGAAACAAGATAGTCTGGCGGATACATAGGAAAAGGAAAGATGATGTGTATGAAGTTGCTTCTAAATCAATCAATATGGTGGACTACAGGGACTCAGCTGGCAGTAGAAAGGATAGAAGTGTTTCTCGGGCTGTAATTCAAAAGGACCTGAATAAATTATAAGGCAGTTCATAGTCAGGGATCAGAAGACAAATATCAAATCATCTGTAGAGACTGAACTGGTGTGTGTGTGTGGTGTGTGTGTGTGTGTGTTGTATGTGTTTTGTGCTAGTGTTTCCTTGTGTGTCTGTATATATGCATGGATATATTTAGAAAGAGACTATAATTTAGGAATGTGTATTTTTGAAATCAGGATCTGATAGAAGTACGCATATATTCATGTCTGTTGTAGGACTCATCACAATGGCGAAATTGTAGAAATGTTTAGCATAACAGGTGAAACATCCATAAAGAGAATGGGGACTCTCCAAACAATGTATTGGGCAGGCATCCATTAGGAAGAAGGAAATCTGTATGTGACATCAATGAATCTTGTCGATATCCACAGTGAACCAAAACACTGAAAGAAGAAATATACAAGAGGCTCTATTTATATTGAGTAAATCAAATCATCAAATTTGCAGAATTCACAAACAGAGAGAGAGAGAGAGAGAGAGAGAGAGAGATAGAGAGAGAGAGAGAGATGTTGCTTGCAGGAAAAAGAATGGGAGCAAGATTTTCAATGGTTTATTCAATGAGCAAACTAATGGAAATAAAGCAATATATTTTTGTGGCACTGGATGTTACAATTTGTCTGATATGTCTAATGTAGAACAATTTTATATTATTTATATGTTTATTAATTATTTTTAGTGTAGAAGTGTATTGCCTGCATGATATGTATGCCTACATAAGTGGTGCACCTCTATCATGCAATCCTGTGGAGTCAGCAGAGAGGCAGCTAGATTCTTCAAGAACATAGTTACTGGACAGTTAGCTATTGGGTAGGTGCTGGGAATCGACCTCAGTCTGTCTCTGCAAGAGCAGAAAGGGCTCTTAACTGGCCTGCGACACTTCTCTAGCCCCATGTAGTGCATTTTTAAATACTCATGTAGTAACTGAAGGAGTGCCCATGCAATACTTCACTGATACACAGTGCCTACATTAAAAAAAAACAAAACAACAAAAAAAAAACAAAACAGGAAATAGGTACAAGTAAATGATCTTTCACTGCAGTACAAAGACACTTGAGAAGACAAAAATAAGTGAATCCTAAACCCCAAAGAAAAACAAAATAACAAAAATAGATCAGAGATCAATGAAATAGAAAAAAATAAGATACAGGAACATGAATGCAGGGAATCAGCTACCCTTTTTCAGATGCTGCGTTTTTACTAAGGGATGCAAAATCCACAGAAACTCCTAGAAAAGAACAGAATTTCATGTAAAGTGGTGGGATAGAAAATTAACCTAGAAAAAAAAAAAAAACATACCTCTTTGGACAAATAAATATCAAGAGAAGGAATACACAGGAGACAAAGCCTCAAAATTACAATAAAAAGTAAAAAAAAAATTGGAACAGAACTAACAAAAAATCCAAGAGAATCTCTACAGTGAAGAATGTGTAAACCCCGAAGGAATATGATGAAAAGTCCCAGAGATGTTGAAGAAGCTCCAGGCCATGCTACAGGCACCAAATCCCTAGTTTGCAAAGTGCAACTAAGCAGCAACAATGTTATATTTCTTTTTTATAGATGAAAGCAAAGGACGGAAAGGGGAATTCTTGAGTGGGCTCTAGCATTAACTACTACTGTATGTAAGAATATGTAGATATTGTGTATGATAATTAGGAGGGAATATGTGAATATTTTAGAGTAATATAAAAGTAAATGGGAAATGTGAGTTCCTGAACACGGTTTGGAATTAATGTTATAGATTCATTCTCAGATCGTCATAATTATAGTGATATGTGGGCATCATTTTTAGACAACAAACAAATTGGAAGGAACCCAAACAACAGCAAAAGGACCGGGTAAAAAAAACTGAACCTGAAAAAGTAACTTCTGCCCAAACAGTAAAGATTTTTTTTTTTTTTTTTTTTTTTGTTTGTAATTTGAGATACAGTCCCTCCCTTTTGCCCCAGCTGTCCTCTGGAACCTAGCTCTGTAGACCACGAGGCTGGTCCTTGAACTCAGAATCCGCTGCCTCTGCCTCCTGAGAGACAGATTAAAGGTGTGTGCCACCACACGTCCAGCTAAATAAACTCAAAGAAAAAAAAAAAAAAACTTTAAAAAGACGAGGAAAAGACTGCAAGACATAATGGCAGAATGGCAAAATGTATGAGCTCAGGTGGGGTGCGGTGATGGAAAGAGGAATGACTCTAAACGGCGATTGAGAAATGTTTATGTATTAGAAATGCCAAAACTTCAATAAAAAATCGTCAATAAACAACCAATAAATAAATAATATATCAATAAATAAATGCTTTTAAATAAACAAACCAATCAGAAAGAAAAGAAGAAAATAAAATGTTAAATATTACTTGAAGGTGGATGATAAATATATGTAGCTGAGTGTAGGTGACACAGTCCGTCAGAAAGACACATGGAGAATGGCTTCCCTGCATTTGTGGATGCTAACAACCAAAATCCCACCGGATGGCCCAAGGCAAGTGAATGACAGTAATGGTTATATTTTCGATTTATCTGTACAGCAACTATGTTGTCATAATGTGAATCTCTCAAGGGATTCTAGAAGCCACCCACCATTATTTTCAGACTCTGGTAGATTACTGGCCTGAAGGGTGGAGGCTAGTCTCCATATTTTCAGAACTAACATTGAAATTCAATGGCAGGACCAAATGTTGATTCCTCGCAACACAAAATTAGACTAAGAGCACAGCATGCAGGACAGTTGGAATAGATCCTGCTCTGGGCTGGTTTGGAGTGGGGTCAGGGGGCACATGGCATCGGGGATCTCATGCCCCCCTGCACAGAATGCAAAATTATGCCCTCATAGAACTCAACACCATAAGTATCCAATAAATCAATCACTCCAATCATTTTTTCCCAAGCCCCCACACAAAAGCACCCCAATGCTGGAGCAAGTGGTTGGCCGAAGGGGCCGCACACTCTCCACTTCTGGCTGGGCATGTCACCTTGTCCACCATTATGGCCAGCCAGTGTGGAACCCTTACATCCGGCTAATGCGCCTCCCCTGCCCCAGTCTCCACCACTCTCCTGGGTATTCCCCCCCAAACTCATCCTCGTGTGCAGCTCACATCCACCTTCACGTTCCTATTGCGCCTCTCTTCCAATCGCGAGCAGCTAGGCCCCCCCACAATGCCGCCCCTCAACCTGACGGACTGGATGACAAAAAATGTGGTACCAATCTCCACAAATAGAGAGTTACTAACTCAGCTGGTAAAGAAAGATGACGATCTTCCTTTCAAGTGTGGAGGGCCAACCTTTCCTGTTGGAACTTTCTGGACATCCTTTACTAGCGAAATATGTGTCACCCCAATGCAGGTATCTTTTCTTGGTCTCAGTCTGTTAAGTTGGTGACATTTTGACCTGGTTGGAACATTACAAAATCATTTTTCTTTCTGTTGTTCAGTTTTTAAAGATTTGAATTGCAAGGTGTTTGACAAAAAGATTTCATTTCTATCTGTTATCTCGCTCCCCATTTTTGGGTTTTTTTTTTTTTTTTTTGACCATGAATCCTCATAAAGTCAGTTGTAAGGTAACATACCTATAGGCGTGGATCAAGGAAGCTTTCATCAAATTCACCCTTCGTGTTTTGGGTTACTGTAGGATTAACTTGGAGAGCAAACTAATTTTTTCGTTAAATCATCGTATAGGTGAAAGAGAATGCTACAGGATGATATACCAATACACAGAAAAATTGAGAGAAACATTTGTAGTGCCAATCAACCCAAAGTTATTGTTATACCAGATTTTATGTAGAATAAAGCGTGGACAGCAGCTAATTATCTCCGATTAAACTCAGATCATTCCATGTTTTTGATCAGAGGCCCTGTAAAGCCAATGTTTAATATAGCACATATTTACCTTTTAACTGAGTCCTTAAACCCACCATGTAACACTGTATATCAGTGTCCTGGGCAAAAACTGGATACTTGTTTGACTCACAGCAATTTAAATATGCAATTATCGAATAAGCACCCGTGTCCTGCCGCCCCTCCGCGGCCCGTCGCAAACATTGAAAGGAAAAAAGAAGCCTCAGATTGCTAACAAACATCAAACCCCCTTGTGGATCATACTATGTAACAACTATGTTAATGAGCTCTAACGAAACTTACCCTCTAGGAGCCGCAAAGGTTTTAAATACGAGAGCGGTACTCTTCTTAACCCTCTCCCATAGTACAAGGTAAAGAGAATATGATGATGAAGTCGTTTTCTCAATTCGGCTGTAATTGGAGACAACTATATAAAGGATTCGAAAGGTTATTCCTGGACAACTTTCAGGTTCCTCTCGGAAGGAAGTTGCACGAGACGCAAAATTGACCATGAGACCAGGACAGCAGCTCCAGAGAAAGTGAACTGTTTTTTGCTTCTCATCCACCTGTGCACCTTTTCTTCTAAGACTAAGCTAGGGAACAATTTGTGAAGAGGGGGCAGTGTAGACCATGTATAGGGCTGCGATTGGTGGTGACATGGTGAAACCTGCAAGCAATGTTAACTCTGTAAACTCATTTGATCACATTGAATTGAACATACAAGCACCCCGTCTGGATGTGGGACCAAGTGGGCGTGTGGGGTTGGACACAGACATCTAATTGCAATGGTGTTTTGCATGAAGGATGCTTTGACTCACAAATTATCACTAATTCTTTAAAATGGAAAAAAAATTTGAGAGATAAGATGCAGGAGCAGTTATGTGCAGAAATGCAGTATCTGGGCATGGGGTTGGGGTGGAAGGGGGGGAAGGGAAGGGGAAATATGCCTGAACTGAATTGGAAAATATGTATAATGAAATACACAAAGCATCAAATAAATAAGATAAATAAAGTAAATAAATGAAAAACGAAAAAGGATGACATCATGAAAGTTTTGCAGGTAAAGTGGATGGCGAACGTCGCAAGCCCTTCTGCTAAGTGAAGCAACACAGTCACAGAAAAACACGTGCCACATGAGGTAGTTCCCTCACCTCATTTGTGGCTGCCTAACCCCCACATCCCCCAAATGCACAGGCAGCTGAAGACATCAGATTGGTTATAATTGTTGTGCTTATCTGAAGCACTATGGTGTTAAATATAAATCCTCTTAAATGGGGCTCTAGAATTGATCAACCACTACACTTTCAGACCCTGTAATTACTGTAGTAATGGGAGTGAAGTATGTATACATATTTTAGAAGTAATATGAACATAAAGGAGTCCCCTGTGCATTCTACACCTCCAAAACAGACCTGGAGACCCACAAGATGTCCGGCTGTTCTGGGCCCGCAAATGCCCTGCTCTGGGGTGGGGTGAGGGGACGGGAAAGGGGAATATACCTGAAACTAATTGAAAAATGATGTCTGAAAAAAAAAAAAAAAAAAAAAAAAAAAAAAAAAAAAAAAAAAAAAAAATAGTGTTAAAAAAAAAAAAATCAAAATCAAACTAATAATAAATAAAAATAAAAATCAGTCCTCCACGGGGGGTTTACGTTATATAAGGAAATATCAGGCCTAAAAAAGGATTTTCCGTCTTTAATAAATCCATTGAAAGCAAAAATTAAAAAAGGGGGATAATCACATTTGTCAGAAATGCAGAAAAAACATTTAAGACAGGCATTCTCCCTGGGCTTAATACAAGCCCATTAGTTATTAAGTACAGCAAGAAGATTTTCAACAACTTTTTCTCTCTTATGGATTGCAGAAATTCTCATTACTCCTTCATTTGGTTTCTGCAGGTTATTTCAAACACATTTACACAAATAACATCTATTGTGCTGAGAATGTGAGTAAACTTCCAGAAGCATAACACTGAAAAGAATAAAAGAAGGCAAACTTGGTGTTATTGCCTATAGTAATCCCATGTACAATTTTAGATAAGACCATTGCAGAATAAGGCCTGGAGATTGTCATCTAGATCAAACCCTGGTCAGACCAACAAACTGCTGCCTATGTCTTTGTAAACCAGGTTATTCAGTTTCTGCTCATTTTTTTCCCCATAGGTCTGAAATCAAGCAGCCAAAAATGTACCCTTGCTTCATGGTTATCTCAATTATTATTTGATGACCAATGAAATTCATGGAGAAAGACAACCCAAGCAAAAGAGGGTGTTTTGTTTTGTTTTGTTGTTTTGTTTTCCTCTGATTTTCCTGGTTTCCTTTTTCACAGCCATTTAATGATCCAACTACATTTGATATCTTTCTTGCCAACATGTAAATGAAAGAAAATTGAGGAATACTACAGGGGAAGAAAGAGCAGTAGATAATAGCATCAGATTTAGCACTGAAGCCACAGTTCTAGCACTAAAAATACACACCAGTTCATAATTATATATTGTCAAGTCAGATAATTAAAACAACACTGTCTCACCTTAGAAAATCTAGACAGAACAATATCTCACTTTTCAGACTAATTATAAATGCTACTGGGGGTTCATAAATATATATCTCTGGATAATTACTATCAATGACTGCCAAATTCATAACTAAAATGTAAATTCTTTGAATGTAAAGATGGTTCTATGGTTTGCCTTTTATTTTAATATTCACAGGTGGAAGACAAGGTACTTTACAATTATGTTCTGTGTGAAACTAATGGTTTTTTGACTAAGAGTTTTCTATGGATAAAGCATGCTTTTCCTGCTCTCATTTAGAAATGCTCATCTTGAAATATTAGACCACAAAATAGAATGTGTTACATTGTATGATATGACAGCAATATTCTTGGCTTTAACACATCTGTCTGTGTAATTCTTTGAATCCTTTTCATTTTTCATTATTATAGATAAGTGCTTTTGTAACTATGTTTCTCAGAAAAGGTAATGAATACCTATACCTCATTTGAATTATGAGAAGCCTGCATTTGTCCTTGTGAAGAATATGAAAGTCACAGTGGAGTCCTGTTCCCACCATCCCACTTGGCCATTCAGATGATTTGTTGTTTTGAAATATCTCTGCATGGCAATATTCCCTCCAATGAAAAATTTTACTACTTCTGGACTTTGTAAAAAGGAAAACTATTTTGTTATGATAATACATTTAAGATGTGCAATAGCTAGACAAATTATGAAATTTAATTAGGACTGTCAACACCTGTAACAACCATAAGCCTCTCTGTTTAATTTTTTTAGTTAATTTTTACTGTGCGCATTTCACACAACATTTCTTAATCAAATTTAGACTCAATCCCCCCCATCCATTCCCACCCCTCACACCCTTGGTATATACCCACAAGACGCGTCCTACCACAAAGATACATGCACAAGCTATGTTTATTTGTAGCTCTGCTTCACAATAGCAAGAGCTGGAACCAACCCAAATGCCCCCCAACTGATAACTGGATAACAAATATGTGGTACATTTACACAATGGACTTCTATGCAACAGTAAAGAAAGATGACATCCTGAACTTTCCAGGTAAATGGATGGAACTCGAAGCCATTATGCTAAGTGAAGTAACACAGTACCAGAAAAAAAAAATGGTGAATTGTTTCCCTCATTTGTGGATGCTAACACCAAATCCCCAGTTGGCAGGCAAACTGAGCAACTTTGATTATTATATTTCATTGTATCTGAAAGCAACTGTGTTATTATAATGTGAATTCTTAATGGGCTCTAGAATTGACCTACCACTTGTATTCAAAATGTGTAATTATAATATGGGTGGAAGATATGTATTCATATTCTAAAAAAAAGAATGTAAAGTTATACTTCCTTTTACCTGTTTAATATTTTATACTGCTCTTAAAGTATTCATAGTTTTATTTTCAAATTAGTTGTTCTATGGGTACTAAGTTGCACAATGTGGTAAAAGATAATTATTAAAGTTCAACATTTGAAATCAAGTAATCGCAATGTAGTTGTGATGGTTTATGTTGGCGGTCAACTTGAAACTACTAAGAAATGCATAATAAATTACTAAAGTCTACTTCCATATATGTCTGTGAGGGTGATTCTCTTCCCACGAAAATTACCTCACACTTTTCCACACTGTCCCTTGATAACACCAGTCTCCTATTACCTCCCTCTCACACAATTTTTCCATTGTTTTTTTTTTTCCATTTTCTTAGTTCCTGTGGCTACATCAGGTTATATACATCAGGATTTTGAGCTAGAATCCACAAATGAGAGAGAGCATACATCATTTGTTTTCTAGCCTGTGTTACTTCACTTAGTATAACAGTTCTAGTTCCATCTATTTTCCTGCAAATTTCATGACTTTGTTTTTCAAACTCTCAGTAGAACTCCATTGTGTAAGTGTACCAAATTTTCATTACCCATTCATTAGTCAAGGGACATTTAGGTTATTTCCATTTCTTAACTATTGTAAAAAGGACAGCAAAACATGGTTGTGCAAGTATCTCTATAGTAGGATGAGTCCTTTTGTAATAAGCCAAAGAGTGACATAACCAGTTCATATGGTTGAACTATTTTTAGTTTTTAAAGAGTTCTCCAAACTGATTTCCACCGTGATAGAATCCATTTGCAATTCCATCCAAAGAGATGAAAGTTACCCTTTCCACACATTCCAGACAGCATTTGGTGTGATTTGTTCTCTTGATGTTCTGACTGGGGTTAGATGGAATTCAAAAGTAGTTTGGATTTGCATTTTCCTAAGTACACAAGAATTTTATTTATTTTTTCTATTTTTTTTTTTTCATTTTTTATTTGTTTTATTCATTTTTAAATCATAATTAATAAGTAATGAATAACAGCATCCTTCATGTAAAACCATTTGCAAGTACTATGCCAAACTTATACGCCCAAGGTCCCCATTGTCCCAGCTGGAGGGGCTTGTATGTACAAGCATGTTGATAATAAGAGTCCAGTCTATATTGCTGTTTCACAATTCACCCTATCGGGCCTTACATTCTACACGCCCCCTCTTCCGTGGATTGTTCCTAGGCTTTAGAGAAGGGGCACAAGTGGGCAAGAAGCAAAACAGTCTACTTTCTCTGGAGATGTCATTTGGAACTCTGATCAGTTCAGGCTGTTTCCTTTCATGGTTTGGCAGTTTACCCAGGAATAACCTTTAAATCCTACTAATGAAGCACAAGCCAATTAGAATATTAGCATTTTTTTTATTTAATTTTTATTGATGCTTTGTGCATTTCATACATTTTTTCCATTCAGTTCAGGCTTATTTCCCTTTCCCTTCCCCCCCACCCCACCCATCCCAGATCATGCATTCTGCATAACTGTCCTGCACTTTCTCTCAGTTTTTTTTTTTTCCATTTTTAGCTATAAGTGATAATCCATGAGTACAAGCATACTTCATGCAAAACCATTTGCAGGCTGTTGTGCCAAACCCCCTCAGCCCCACCATCCAGTGGGGGGTGACAGGTTGTTTGTTCAATCAAGTTGATCAAATGAGTGTCCAGACTACATTGCTGTAGTTTCACCATTCACCCCAATCGCAGCCCTTACATTCTACCACAAATTTAAACCTGTACTTCCGCTCCCCAAAGTTAGCACATATAATGTAAATTAAATTCTTTTTTAAAATTTTATTTATTTATTTATTTATTTATTTATTTATTTTTATGTGTATGAATGTATTGTCTGTATGTAGGTTTGTGCACCCATGTCATGCAATGCCGTGGAGGTCAGAAGAGGGCCTTGGATTCCCCTGGAACTGGAGTTAAAGATGGTTCTCGTCTGCCATGTGGGTGCTGGGTATCGAACCCAGGTCCTCTGCAAGAGCGATCAGCGCTCTTAACTGCTAGGCCCCAGAACTCTTAACTCTCCAGCCCCCAGAAATTACATTCTTAGTGACAGTATATTTTAGGTTATTTTAGGCTCAAATATACAGAACTATGAAAGAATTAAGAATACCAATGATGAATTCTTTTTTTTTTTTTTTGATGCAAAAGCAAGAGGTTTATTCTTCTTTTTTTAACATTTTTTTATTGATGCTTTGTGCATTTCATACATCATTTTCCAATTCAGTTCAGGCATATTTCCCTTTCCCTTCCCCCCCACCCCACCCCAACCGAGATCATGCATTCTTCCATAACTGTCCTGCATATTTTTCTCAGTTATTTTCCCATTTTTTAGCTAAAAGTGATAATCCATGAGTACAAGCATCCTTCATGTAAAACCAATTTGCAGGCTGTTGTGCCGATGTATTCTTCAACATTCATAAATTCAGCTTACATTCATTTTAGTTCTAGTAGGGTATTTTGTTTTCTTGATTTTGTCTTCTATATAGACTCAGATACTCAAACATGACAGGCAAGCACATTTGCCCTGAGCTAGACCCCTAGCTTGTAAATTTCTTTCATATAAATGGAAAATTGTGTTGCATGCCACTGAGCGCAACACTATACTTATGTGGCCAGTTTTAAAAAGCAATTATCATCTAAGTCATGAAGCTAACATAGCAAATCCCTAAATAAGTATGGAACATCTACCTTCAGTTCATAATATTCCTCCTTTGCCACTGCAAAATTTCATTTGACAAAATTATAAGCACATCAATCCAGGAGCTCCATGCATCTTGACTCAGTCCAACATCACTCAGTCTAATATCCAAACCCTCATTTAATAACATCTAAATCAAGTAACAGTAAGATTCAAAGTAAAACATCTCTCTGTCTCTGAAACTGTGAACCAGATGAGTTATGTAAACCACAAACACAGAAGTAGGACAATTATGTGTAGTAAATATATAATCTCATTTCCGAAGAAGGGGAAACATGAATAAGGGATAGTGGACTACAAGGGGCAAATTAAACATAACCATAAGATGTATAGCCTTAAGAACACTGTTCTCTCAGTGTGTTTTTCACCAGGGAAAGAACAGGTGTAGAGGTGGCATGTTTCAGACTCAGTGAGCATATAGTCTTGTCCCTGAAGCTATAACTGGCAAAATTCTTGCTTCCAATGGCCAGAGAACTGCCTGGCAAAAGAAATATGGGTTTGGATAGTAGAAGGGTAATTTCTGGTGATGACTGAATCATATCAATACAAATGGTACTTTGTCTTGAGACAGCACTATCATTTCTAGTTCCATTCATGAGAATCTGCCCTCATGGGCCTATCTAATCTTTAGTACTTCCAAAGGCTATTGTCTCTTATTACCATCTCACTAAATTATGGTTTTATATTCTGAATTTGAGAGGACAAATATATTTATTCTATTTCATATGGCATTCATGAGAAATGGAATATTTTGACAAGATATTTTTCTCAGATGATACAGCATGAGCATGCTGGCATATAATATATTAAAAGCAGGAAGAAAAAAAGCAAGATAATATCACCCTGAGATTAACACACTTGGCCAGTAACAATGATGTATGGATATAAAAATCAGTGTTGTTTAGTATCATGTCTGTTAAGCAAAATGATAGTAAGTAGTATGAAATTCTGGAATCAAGAAATTGTTTTTAAACTCAGTGTTGTGTAGTATCTAAGCATGGATTTTTGTCTAAGATTTATGCTTATAATGTAAGCATTATTACTTCTAAAGCAGTAAATATTAATATGACAATATTTTTCTAATATCCTGCAAATGGTCACCCTCTCGCTAAATATTTTCTTTAAACTATTAATTTATATGTCAAAATTTATAAACTATTACCAATACTACATTTAAAATAGCATGGCTTGTCCAGCACATAGAAGGTATTTTGCAAAAAAAGGTATTTTCCCATAATAAACATGAAGATACTTTCAAATCCTGTGTATCATTTTTGTGAAAATCTAGAGCCCTTCTCTTATACACATTTTACTACTACCAATCATCTCCTTAAAAAGGACATAGCCCTGTATTTTTTGAGTCTATAAAAGAAACATACTATATTGCATATTAAGAGTTTAATTGCATATATTGATTTCAATAAATTAAGGAAAACGATGAATCTTATTAATTATGTTCAAAGTTAACAAATTATAGGGATAATGAATAAAATAAATGTTTCAATACAGTAATTATTTTTATTAACTAAACTAATATCTGAAAATAAGCATATTCATGAATCTATGTAATTCAACCACATGTATTTGAGCCCATTAAGTTTTTATGTTACTTTGGACACTGGTTTGCTATATCATTCAAAATCAACAATAAGTGGGGACTAAAGGGGTGGACATGACTTTTATCCCAGCAGTCTAGAGGCAGCGGCAGAAGGATCCCTGTGAGACATAGGCTAACTTGCTCCACAAACCAAGTTTTAATCAGCTGGGGTTACATAATAGACCTTGTCTCACCTAAAAGATAAAATCTTGTGAAAATCCAGCATCCCTTCATGCTTAAAGTCCTAGAGGGAATCGGATTGGAGGGATCATTCCTCAATGTAATCAAAGCCATATACAGGAAACCCACAGCCAATATCATCCTAAATGGGAAATGACAGAAAGATTCCTTTTAAAGGTAGGAACTCAGCAAGGCTGCCCCTTGTCACTACTCCTCTTCAATATAGTGCTTGAAACACTTGCTAGAGCAATAAGGCAAGAAAAGGAAATTAAAGAAGTACTAACTGGAAAAGAAGAAATCAAGCTATCCCTATTTGCTGATGATATGATTATTTACTTAAGGGATGCTAAAAACTCTACCATAAAACTCCTAGAATTGATTAACAGCTTCAGCAAAGTGGCAGGATACAAAATTAACCTAAAAATATCAGTGGCCTTTCTTTACACCAACAAGAAGAAACTGGAGAAGGAATTCAAGGAGAACTTCCCACTCACAATAGCCTCAAAAACAATAAAATACCTAGGAACAAACCTAACCAAAGACACCAAAGATCTCTACAACAAAAATTTTAGACCTGTAAAGAAAGAAATTGAAGAAGACATCAGAAGATGGAAAAACCTCCCATGCTCTTGGATTGGGAAAATTAACATTGTAAAAATGTCCATTCTACCCAAACTCTTGTATAGATTTAACACAATCCCAATTAAAATCCCCAAGTGTTTCTTCACAGGCTGGGAAAAAAGTCCTTAAATTCATTTGGACAAACAAAAGACCCTGAATAGCCAAAACAATCCTGAGTGAAAAGAGCAACACAGGGGGGATCTCTACACCAGACTTCGAGCTATACTACAGGACTATAGTCCTAAAAACAGCTTGATACTGGCACAAAAACAGACCTGTTGACCAAAGGAACAAAACTGAAGTTCCATATTTGAACACAAACAATTTCAGCCATCTCATATATGACAAGGGGGCCAAGAAGACACAATGGAGAAAAGACAGCATCTTCAGCAAGTGGTATTGTCAAAACTGGATCACCACTTGTAGAAGAATGAAATTAAACCCCTACCTCTCACCCTGTACAAAGGTCAACTCCAAATGGATTAAAGACCTCAACGTGAAACCCCAAACTCTGAAGGCAATAGAAGAAAAAGGTGGCAGCAGACTACAAGATATAGGCGTAGGAAAAGACTTCTTAAATCAGACAGCAGCTGTGCAAGAATTAAGGTTGACAGTTGAAAAATGGGACCTCATTAAACTCAAAAGCTTCTGTACATCAAAAGAAGCAATCAAGGAAGTGAAGAGAAATCCCACAGAGTGGGAGGAAACCTTCACTGCAGAAACATCTGACAAAGCATTGATTTCCAGAATATATAAACCACTCAAAAAACAAAAAAGAAAGAAAACAAATGACCCACTCAATAGATGGAGCAAAGAGATGAACAGAGACTTCAGACGTAAGGAATTAGAGATGGATGAGAAACATCTTAAGAAGTGTTCAACATCACTAATCATTAAGGGAATGCAAATCAAAACCACTTTAAGATATCATCTTACTCCAATAAGACTGGCTAAGATCAAGAAAACAAATGATACCAAGTACTGGAGAGGTTGTGGGGACAGAGGAACACTCATCCACTGCTGGTGGGAATGTAAACTTGTACAGCCACTATGGAAAGCAGTGTAGAGAACCCTTGGAAGACTTGGAATGAACTTGCCGCCCAACCCAGCCATACCACTCCTGGGCATGTAACCTTAAGACCTCACCCCACCGCCAGAGATACATCACAGCCATGTTTATTTGCACTCTGCTTACAATAGCAAGGATCTGGAAACACACCCAAATGCTCCTCCAACGATGAGTGGATAGAGCAAATTCGTACATCTACACAATGGGTTCTATGCAGCGTAGAAATAATGACTTCTGCGCTTTGCGGAAATGTCTGGCGCTAGAAGACATCATGCTGAGTGGAAGAACACAGTCCAGAAAAACAAAGAGGAATGGTATCCCTCATCTCTTTGCTAGTGCCAATTACGTAATTGTATTTCTTGTGCATGCCTCTTGAGTTTTTGTCCAGTAGTTGGGAGTGATGCATATGGGAACAAACAACAACAACAACAACACACAGAAGGAGTGCAACAAGAACTGATGAAACAGTGAGCTTCTGCTCAAAAGAGTCAACTTCCACATGGAGATTTGAGAAAGACTGAGAAAGGGATGAAAAGCATGTTTGGCAGAATACATGGCTCCTGTGGGGTGGGTTGATATGGTGGGGTACACGGGTCTAGATTTGCTAAAAAAAAAAACGCAAATACCTGTTGGGCCGGAAGGGATGGCACTACGGATTAGAGCGCTGACCCGTCTGCAGAGACGGACCCCGGGTCGACTCCCCAGCACCCACATGCGGCTTGAGAACGTTACTCAAACGACTCAATTCAGAACCCGTCATCCGGACCTTCAGGACCTCGCAACTCAGCGAGTCAGGGTGAACTCTAGGACCGAAATCATTCATCCACAATACACGACAGGATAGACTGCATGAGAAAAACATTACCATCCAACTAATAACCTAACTAAAACTGTAAAATATAACTTATCTCTAGCTATACTCTCTATATTAGATCCTAATTATTAAATCTGTGCGCATGAACATGAAATCTGGACTGGAGCGATTACTTTGGGGCTAACAATATTGGCCTATTGATTCTTAAGCACTTTTCCGCATTTGTTGATTCCTTAGAACACCTTAAACTGTCAGACGGAATGAATGGCAGGGTATGATTGCAGCCCCAAGTGTGGCCAGTTTGGACTGCTCAGGCTCTTCTTGGCTTGCCAGGCACCAGCACAACTTAACTCAGCCCACATTCTGATGCACAATCACTTTTATTTGCCATAAATTTTTCAGATGACTTGCTGAAAAAAGGAAAAAGAACCAGGCAAATTAAAACTATAAAGCAGAGGTACGTCCGAAAAGATAAAAGGGTATCATATCTATTTTTAAACTTAAAGTAAACTCATTAAGAATAGTGTTCTCTATTTGCAAGGCATATTTTATTATTTTTATGCATGGCTTTGTATATGTCATACTCTAAACAAAGCAAAAATAAACAAGCTCATTATTTCCTCTTATCTGAGTTTAATGGACATCGTGTAACTCGCATGGTCTCAAACTCATTAGTAACTCCTGCATTGCTTTCTTTGTCATATAATTAACTATGTAAAAGTACACAAATATATAAATAATTTATAAGTTGAACTGTATTTTTTGTTTCCCCATATTATTTTATAGTTAAAAATGTGGGCATGTTAAACCCAGATTCTCTTCACCAGGCACAAAACAGAGTGCAGAAATAGCTATGCCTTGTGCTCTGGGCTCTTTGTTGCTGATGTCACAGTCAGATCTGGCAGACACTTAAAATGGGAAATCATGAGTGTTGGCTGAGTGGTTAGTCACATTGCAATCTCATTGTCACTTTGTGCATGATGTGTTTTAGTGCCTACTTCTACCTTTGACACAAATAGACCATCTCCAGAAGATTCAACTTTGATGGTCAAGGTTAAATTTATTTGAAATTGTCTGGTATCATTGGTAGAAGAGGAAGATAATTTTGTTAGAGTAGAGCAGACACTGTGACATTGGGAACAGTACAGAATTTACAATATAAAAATGTATTTTTTTAAAAAAATTTCTGGATGCTGTTTTGAAGATAATTATCATACCTTATTTCTTGACTCATATTGAAAACATATCCTATGTCTTTATATATAATTCACACAATTATTTCAATTCTGTGACAGAGAATTAATTGTGTATTGAAATGCTGAACAGATCTTAAGCTTCTAGTTCTTTGCAAAGCTGAGTCATTGTGTTCATTGTAGAGGAAGGGCCTGGAGTTGTAGATTAGCTATTAGAGTGCTTAACCAGCATAAACTAAACCCTGAGTTCCATCCTTGGCATTTGTAAGCCAGATATGGTGTTTCATAACTGTAATCCCAGTAATAGAAAGGAGAATCTGTGCTTCAAATTTATTTTGGCTACATAGGTAGTTTAAGGCTATCCTGGTCTGCATGAGTTCCTGCTTCCAAATAATCTTTTTGTGGTTTGAGAGCACTAAGAAATTCTATAGATTTATATAGACAAACCATGGGTTACATAAAAAAAATTAAGAGAGTCCTGGGATATTTTGACTTCTATGTAGTGCATTCTGAAATTTTTTTCTTTTACACTTATGTAATGTTAGATGGCACATACACATTTTTTGTGGGGAAGTCTGGTGTATATGTGAGAGCTACTCATTATTGTTTTCAAGGTACTTGTTAATAAAGCTAAATGTATGTGGTTTAATGCTTTGAAAATTATAATATTCTCACCTACTAATTTTTTAAAATGATTTTTCAAATACTCTAAGACATACATCTGGGTAAAACCTGATTACACCTTCAGTTCTTGTTAGTGCTTCTATTACACATGTCTGCTTTACAGATCACCTCTGACTTTCCAAGTAACACCAGGTCAAGTGCTCCAAATAGCAATTGTCACTTTCCATGTAAGAGGTTTTCAGAGACTGTACATTGCCTGCTGTCAACACAACACGAAATACACAGCATTTATTGCTGCTCATTTTCTCATTGTTGCTATTTTTGTCTACTATAAAACATTTAGGTAAATATTTCATAGTCTCCAAATACTTTAACAATAGAATTTTAAACCTTGTTCCACAATATTTAAAGCTCAGATTTAAAACTGTTTTTGATTATAGTGCTTGCCTTCTCTGGAAAGTAGAGATTACCACAATTCCTGTTGCCTCCTATACACACATACAGAAACAAATGACATATACTTTAAAACAAAATTATCTGCTCTCCCTATATTACTAACAGAATAAATAATTCTATCATTTAACTTTTTAAAAGAATAAATATGTCCATTTGACAATAAAAATTCAAATGTATTTATATGTATAATTAAATTAAGAATGTGCATATAAAATATAGCCTAGATTTATTTTTTTAATATTATTATACTGGGAAATACATTCAGGAACATTGTATTGGGAAATTTAAGTGGAAAATTAAGATTACCGATTAGCATATAACATAGATACTGGTTAGCCAAAGCTTGAAACAGAACTCTGCTTTTGTCAGTCTGAAAATTATCCTATTTTCAGTAATTACAAGTTCACCTACTTGCATGTACATACGTAGCACATAGTACATTTGTTTGTTACAAGCCTTGTCTCAGGAAATCACATGGTCTCTTTCCAGACTATGTTCTCTGGATGTAATGCAATTTAATTGAAAGTTAATTTCCAAATGATAAAATATGATAAGTAAAGATACACAAATAAGTGTCAGTATAATATACTGGGTAAAGGAATGGTGAGTTATGTAAAACATGTTTTACATTTCAAAGATTTAAAAACAGAAATACTGAAGACATTTCAGGTCAAAATCTGCTCTTCTATATTTAGAGTAGAATGAATATTATTATGCTTTAAAGAAATATAAGTGAATCACAAGGCTGTGATATAGGTCAGATTATCTTTGTCAGCAAGTAGCATTGAGTCATAAACAGCCAAACAAAGTCTCTGACATAATAATATTAAAATACGCAATAACAAGCACATTTTTTGTTCTAGTTCACTTTTCCATTGCTGTGACAAAACCCTCAAACCAACACCAACTTGGAGAAGAAAGGGTTTATTCAGCTCACATCTCCTGGGTTACAGTTCATCACTCAGGGAGCCCAAGGTAGGAACTCAGGGCAGGAACCTGGAGGCAGGAGCTGAAGCATAGGCCATGGAGGAATGCTGCTTACTTGCTTCCTTCTCTGGCCCTTACCTAGCCTGCTTTCTAATACCATACAAAACAGTCTGCTCAGGGGTGGCACCACTCATAGTGGGCTGGGCTCTCCCACATTGCTCAACAATCAAGATAGTACTCCACAGATGTGGCCACAGGCCAGTCCAATGGAGCCAATTCCCCAACTGAGGCTCCCTCAACCCAGGTGTGTCAAGTTGACACTAAAACTATCCAGCATAACTGACCCCTTGTCAACTTGACACACAAAACACGTCACTATTAAAACACCACCTTTCCAGTTCTTGTCCCCAAGGTATGATGTTAACATTAATCACAACCTAAGAAAGTACAACCTTAAAAGCCCCACAGTCCTTAAAACTTCCAAACGCTTAAAAGTACACTGTCTGTTAAAAGTCTCTTAACTGTGGGCAGCTGTAAAATCCAAAACAAGTACTGTCTTATTTCAAAGGGATGAATCAAGCATACCTAAACAAAACCTAAGTCCAGCAAAGTAGCTCTTTAATAAATGTTCAGAAGACACCAGTAAAATAGGAGAAAAGAAATGAAAATGATAATCAAAGAATCTAAAGGCTTCTTCTTTAAATTTTGATCAAATCTGGGATAGCATATATAGCTCAGTGACAGAGAACATGCCTGGTATGTCCAAAGCCCTGGGTTCAAGCCTTAGCACCACAACAAAAAGAAAATTGACCAAAATTGCTTTCAATATAAACAGTCACACTATAATTGGGACACAGGCATAAAAACAAAACAGAAAGTCCTTTGGTGAGTTATGAGGTGAACTTTTTTTGGACTTTTGTTATCTCTTCAACACAGATCAGGAAATTGTTCTACTTAAAAAATGGAAGATACAATGTTTTCAGCTGTTACCTTTAATGTATTAAGCTTTGCACTCAAACTACCACAATAAATGGACAGCAATAACAAAGTGAATTGTTTTTGTTTTCCCAGTGACTATAGGAGCTGTCTTAGTTAGCTTTCTATTTCTGGGAAAAAAACATTGACCAAAACCAAGAGAAGAACAGGCTTATTTCATCTTCCTGTACTATGCCCCATTCCATCACCAGGAAAAGCCAAGGCAGGAACCTTGAGGCATGTGACATCACCGAAGAAGAAAATGCCTCACAGAAATATCCACCAGCCAATCCAATGGAAGGAATTCCCCAAATGAGGTTCTATCTTTCAGGTGTGTCAAATTAACAAGTGAAATTACCCAGAACAGAATGCACGCTTACAATAATCTTTTGAATGTGAAATAAACCATGTTTAAAAATTTACATACCACATTCTAAATATACTTTACTGGTAAAAGATTATGAAAGTGGTAATCACTTGGCTATTGACTTATCAAGGTAAAGTTTTCTGAATCTTGGGGATATCTTTGTAAATATTTTAAAATACTGCAGCACTAATAATTTCTCTATTGATATCCTTTGGTGAAAAGCTTCTCTGAAGCATATGGTCTAGGTTGATAGCCTTTCTCGTACACTAGGTCATATTTCCATGGTGATATGACTCCTCAGCCTCCATCACTGATTTGCATATGAGCTTTATACAATATTCTAAGACCTTTCCTGTCATTTCTTTGAAGTTCACACCACCATCCCTCAAAGTAGATTTCACCTCAAGAATCCACTTTATTCATTCCTTCTCATTTTATTTTGAGATTATAGCAATGTAGTCATGAATTCAGGCTCGGTTTTGCTCTTTATTTTATTTTCATGTTATATTAGTTGTTGCTTTTCTGTTGTGATAAAACAACAGAACTAAAAAATCTTATAAAAAGAAAACTGTGCTGGGCTTTCAGTTCCAGAGAAGGGGAGGCATGACAGGAAGCAGGTGGAGCAGAAAGCTCTGATAACTTTTTTTTTAATTTTATTTATTTCTTTTATGTGTATGAATGTACTATCTGCATGTAGGTTTGTGCACCCGTGTCGTGCAATGCCTCGGACGTCAGAAGAGGGCATCAGATTCCCCTGGAACTGGAGTCAAAGATGGTTCTCAGCCACCATGTGGGTACTGGGGATCGAACCCGGGTCCTCTGCAAGAGCAGTCGGCGCTCTTAACCACTAGGCCATCTCTCCAGCCCCTCTGATAACATTTTTAAGCATGCACAGAGAGCAGGCTGCGAGGGGGAAAGCCCATGATCTATCAAAGTCCACGGGGAGGAATACACTTTATCCAGCAAGGCTGCATCTCTTAATGGATCCATGACCTTTTTCAAATGTTACCACCAATTCTGGACCATATACCATGTGTTCATATACTTGAGCCTATGTGGGACTTTTTTTCATTCAAAACACCAAACATATATGCTATTTAATGTGATAAAGTTTTGAATTCTTCAAAATTAGTATATACTTCATACAACTCTTGTTAATATTGAAGTTTTCATCCTTTCCCAGGAATCCCAACTGTTCTTTATGGCATCTAGAATGGTCAGTCTATCCAGAGAAGTTAACAGTTTGCCTGTTTGTATAAAAGGAATCATTACCTCAGTTGGAGGCTTTGGAAATATGTTTATTAATAATGTCCAATAATGTTAATCCTTAATCCATAAGCTACAGAATAGATGTCTTAGTAGTCATAAAAAACATTTAACTTCTTCATACAACTCACACAATATTACTGAGTTACCAGAGGCAATATCATTAGGATATAATAATTTTTAAATACTTTTATTGATGAACTGTGTATTTCATTCATTATCTTTCAGTCCAATTCAGGCACATTCCCCTTTTCTTGCCGTCATCCCACCCCTGTTCATGCCTCTGTAATGCATGTCTTGCATCTTTCTTTCAGTCTTTCCAAAGCTTTTCCCTGCAGAGGGTTGTTTTTGGCAGAGTTCAACCGTATCATTCAGTTGTTTAACCCAGTCTTTATGTTGTTTTACCCTCCCCTTTGTATTGCTCCAACAAATGCCTATATAATCATCAAATATGTATCAAAATTATGACCTCTGTGAATGAACTGTATGTTAATTCCAAAATATGTTTAAGAATTTACATTTTCCTCCTTTAATTTTATATTACTCTAAAATATGAATACATACCTTCCATCCATATAAAGCAATTACAGGTTGATTCTAGAGCCTGTTAAGAGATTTACATTATAACAACATAGTTGCTTTCAGATAAAAATATAAAAATCATGTTGTTCAGCTTGCCTTTCAACTGGGGATTTGGTGTTAGCATCCACAAATGAGGGAAACCATTTGCTACTTGTTTTTCTGGGACTGTGTTACTTCAATTAGCATATTTTCCAGTTCCATACATTTTCTGCAAAGTTCATGATGTCTTCTTTCTTTACCTCTGAATAGTACTTCATTGTGTAGATGTACCACATTTTTGTCATCCACTTATCTGTTGAGGGGCATTTGTGTTGGTTCCAGATCTTCACTATTGTGAAGAGAGCTACAATAAACATGGATGTGCATGTATCTTTGTGGTAGGATGAGTCTTGTGGGTATATGTCCAGGAGTGGTATGACTGGGTCAGGTGGTAGGCTCATTTTGAGTTTATAATATTATATATATATTATATATAATATAATTTATGTTATTAAACTTTTTCCATAAATCATACACATTCTCAATCGAACGAGTCACTCCCCTTTCTATTTCCCCCACCCCACCTGAGTCCCTGCACTCTGCCTACCATGTCCTGCATCTTTTCTGAGTTCTTTTCCAGAGTTTTCTTTCAGTTCTTTTTTTTTTTTTTTTTTTTTTTTTTTTTTTTTTATTTATGTATGTGTATTATATATATATATATATATATAAATATTATATGATATCATATAACTTGAATTGAATGGACTTTTTTTAAAGAGTTCTTTCACACTGCAATACATTAATGTTGTACAAGTTTACAGTCCAACCAGCAATCGATGAGTGTTCACCTTTTCCTGCAACCTCCTGGCATTTGGTTGTCTTTTGTTTTCTGTTTTTTATTTTATTTTATTTATATTTTATTTTTAAATTTTTTTTCTCACATTTTTTTATTGATGCTTGCATTTCATACATTCATTTTCCAATTCAGTCAGGCATACTCCCCTTCCCTCACCCCACCCCCACCCCAACCTGAGATCATGCATTCTGCCATGACTGTCCTGCTTATCTCTCTCAGTTTTTTCCATTTTTTAGCCATAAGTGATAAATCCATGAGTACAAGCATCCTTCAATGCATAACCAATTTGCAGGCTGTTGTGCCCAAACCACCAGCAGCCCCCACCTTCCAGGATGGTGTGAGGGGTGATGTTCAATCAGGTTTAATCAAATGAGTTCCCAGACTACATTGCTGTAGTTTTCACCCTTCACCCCAATCGAAGCCCTTACATTCCTACACGCCCCCTTCTTCCGCAGATTATCCCTGGGCCTTAGAAAAGTGGCACAAGTGGATGAGAACAGAACAGTCCACTCTCTCTTGGAGCTGTTTGTCTGGACTCTGTTCAATCTGGCTGTTTCCTTTCATGGTGTCTTGACACGTCTCCAGGAATAACCTTCGATCCTACTAATGAAGCACAAGCAATTAGATATATAAGCGCTATTAAGCAGCTTAATTGTTATGGGAGGTTACTTTGTTATAGACATAGATGTTAGATGAGATGTTGATCCAAGAACTACATTTTTGCCTGTTAAATATGGATGGTGTCTTATTGTGGCTTATGATATCTCCAAACCTGTAGAGAATGTAAGCTTGTAGCATCAACCATGGGTCATTCCTCCAAGGAGAGAGCAATAGCCAATTTAGATTTGGGAGTATACAGGCATATGGCTGCTCTCCTGCACATTATTTCCAGGCATGTGAGGTATAGCTGGGTGCTGACGGAGGAGCTTGCTTGACTCAAGGAGACCCGATTTGCTTTATTGGTTTAGGCCCATGTGTAACAAATTCTGGTATTCCAGGGCCAACTGTACACGCATGATGTCCGTCTCAATGCATCTTTTTCATGTTAACATCCAGGTCTTCCCAGCAGGCAGGGCCTTATCGCCCTCTTCTTGCAGGTATCCAGGTATCCCAGTTTAGAGGCAAGGACCTTTTACCTTTTGTGCGGACCTTAAGATTCCCTGGCAAACATCTCCTTGTTAGAATAATCTATTGCTGATTCAGAGCTCCTGTATTGATATATTTGTTTAAGCGCATAGTTCATAGTTTAAGGACTTTAGTGTTTATATTTGGTTCTGAACACAGAGTAAGCTAGTAAATCCTTTTCACAGTTCCTATGTCTAATTAGTCAATTAAAGAAGGCAGTTTTACCAGTTTTATAAGAAGACTACCTCTATAATAGGTTGTCTCCAATTTACAGTTGGAGAGCAACCCCCTCATCGTCATATTTCTCCTTGTTTCTATGGGGGCCCGAAGGGAGGCAAGAAAGTCTCTCATATCAAACACTTTGTGGCACCTAGAAGTAAGCTTCATCAGGACCCACTATAAAAAGTTGTTACAAACAGTGAATATCTCCATTTTAATGGT
This sequence comes from Rhizomys pruinosus, assembly GCA_009823505.1. Classification (NCBI taxonomy): domain Eukaryota; kingdom Metazoa; phylum Chordata; class Mammalia; order Rodentia; family Spalacidae; genus Rhizomys; species Rhizomys pruinosus. Next base: position 6,198 of record VZQC01010653.1, on the reverse strand, counting down.
ATGCATTACAGTTTTTTATCAGATTCTGTAAAACAATGTTGTTTAATATACACATATACTTTTACTAAGTCCTAAAACACCGTGTATCCTGTAGACAGTGTCTAGGCAAAACTGGGCACTTGTCGAACTCATGTCAATTAAATATGGCCAATTAATCAAATATTACACCAGTGTCCCTCACCCACCCCCCTTCCCAATTCACCATTTCGGTCCATTTTTTGATGCCCAGCTCTTTCTGTTGTTGTTTCTTTTTTACTATGCATCCTCTCCATGAGAAATGTTTATATCTAGGTTATTGGTACTAGCATCCACATTAGAGGGACACCATTTGTCGTTTTGTTTTTCTGGGACTGTGTTACTTCACTTAACATTAATGTCTTCCAGCTCCCTCCATTTAACTGCAAATTTCATTATTGTTGCTGTCCTTTACCACTTCATACAACTCCATTGTATACATGTACCAACATTTTCTCTATCCACTTCATCAGTTTAGGGGGCACTCGGGCTGTTTCCAGCTTTTTGCTATTGTGAACAGAGCTGCAATAAACATAGCCTGTGCATTGTATCTTTGCAGTAAGATTTGTCTTGGGGTATTATACCCAGGAGCTGGTATGACTGGTCAAATGGAAGGCTCGTTTGAGTCTTCTAAGGGTTCTCCACAGTGATTCCCCATAGTGGCTGTACCAAGTTACATTCCCACCAGCAAAGATGGGATATGAGCGGTCCCCCTTCTCCACAACCTCTCCAGCACTTGGTATCATTTGTGTTCTTGATCCTAGCCAGTTCTTACTGGAGTAAGGTGATATCTCAAAGTAGGTGGTTTTAATTTTGCATTTCCTTAATTGTCAGAGATGTTGGAACACTTCTTAAGATGTTTCGTCGGCCATCTCTTTTTCCTCCTGTGTGAAGTCTCTATTCAGATCTTTGCTCCATTTCTTATTGAGTGTTTCATTGTTTTCTTTCTTCTTTTGTTTTTGGGTAGCTTGTATACTCTGAGATTAATGCTTGTCAGATGTGTCTGCAGGTGAAGGTTTCCTTCCCACTCTGTGGGTTTACTCTTTCCACTTCCTTTATTGTTTCTTTTTGATGTACAGAAGCCCTTTTGAGTTTATGGAGATCCCATTTGTCAATTGTTGATCTTATTTCTTGTGCAGCTGCCCTGTCTGATTTAGGAAGTCTTTTCCTACACCTATGTCTTGTAAGTCTGCTGCCAAGTTTCTCTCTATCACCTCCAGAGTTGGGGTTTCACGTTGAGGTCTTTGCTCCTTCTGGAGTTGATCTTTTTACATAGTGAGAGGTAGGGTTTTAATTTCATTCTTCTACAAGTTGGTGATCCAATTTTGCCAGCACCACGTTTCTGAAGATGCTGTCTTTCCTCGCATTGGTGTCTTCTTGCCCCCTTGTCAAAATATGAGTTGGCTGAAATTGCATATGAGCTCAGGTTGGATCTTCAGTTTATTCCATTTGGTCAACTGGTCTTTTTTTGTGGCCAGTACCAGGCTGTTTTATGACTATAGCCCTGTAGTATAGTTTATATCCTGATAGAGATCCCCCCTGTTATTGCTCTTTTCACTCAAGGCTTGCTTTGTCTATCGGGATCTTTTGTTTTTCCAAATTGAAATTGAGGATTTTTTTTCCAAGCCTGTGAAGAAATTTTCTTGGGGATTTGATTTGGATTGCCCCAAGCTAAATCTGTACACTAGTTTGGGTAGGATGGAATTTTTACTATATTTATTTTCCCAATCCCATGAGCATGGGAGTATTGTCCATCTTCCCTGATGTCTTCCTCAATTTCCTTTTTCAGGGGTTATAAAATTTTTGTTGCAGGAGATCCTTGGTGTCTTTGGTTAAGGTTTGTTCCTAGGTATTTTATTGTTTTTGAGGCTATTGTGAGTGGGCAAGGTCTCCTGTAGTCCTTCTTCAGTTGCTTGTGGGTTGGTGTTAAAGAAAGGCTTTTGATTTTTCTAGATTTATTTTTATCCTGCCACTTCACCAAAACACTTAATCATGTTCTAGGTGTTTTCTTGTGGAGTCTTAGCATCCCTTAGGTAGACAATCATATCATCGCAAACAGGGATAGCTTGACTTCCTCTTTTCCAATTTAGAACTCCTTTAATTTCCTTTTCTTGCTCTTATTGCCCTGGCAAGGGTTTCCAACACTATATTGAAAAGAAGTGGATTGACAAGGGGCAGCCTTGCCGTAGTTCCTACCTTTAAGGGAAATGCCTCTGTTATTTCCCCATTCTAGGATGATATTGGCTGTGGGTTTCCTGTATTATGGCTCTTGATTCATTGAGGAATGATCCTTTCAGACCAATTCCCTCCAGACTTTAAGCATGAGAAGGAGCCTGATTGTCAAAGGCTTTCTCCGCATCAATTGAGATGATGGTTTGGGTTTTTGTCCTTCATATCCAGATATGATTTGATTGATGTTTTATTGATTTCATATGTGGAAGCCATCCCTGCCATCTCTTGCGTATGAATCCAACTTGGTTCATGATGGATGATCTTCCTAATGTAGGTCTGTATGCCAGGTTTGCCAGAATCCTGTTTAGTATTTTGGCGTCTGTGTTCATTAGGTAGATGTGTCTATAGTTCTCCCTTTTGGTTTTATCTTTCCCTGGCGTCGGTAGTAGCGTAATTGCACATTGGCTTCATAGAATGGATTCTGGGAGAATTCCCTCCGTTTGTAATCCTTCTGAACAATTTAAGTAGTAATGGTTGTATGTCTTTTCAAAATATTTTATAAATTCTTGCAGTGAAACCGTCTGGGCCTGCATTTTGTTCGGAGACTGGCTTATTACATCTTCGATTTCTTCTGTACTATTGGTCTGTTTAGACTGTCGATCTCTTCTTGAGTTGAGCTTTGGGGGATTCCCAGGATTTCAGTATTCATCCATTTCCTTCTAGGTTTTCAAACCTAGTAGAATATAAGTTTCTGAAGAAGTCCCTTTATTATGTCTGGATATCTTCATTGTCTTTTGTGATATTTCCCCTTTTCGTCACAGATTCTATTGATTTGGAGTTGTTCCTTCTTTCTTTTGGTTAACTGGGCTAGAGGTCTGTCTCTTATTTATTCTCTCAAAGAACCAACATTTTGGATTCATTGGATTTTTTGTATGTTTCTTTGTTCTTATTTCATTGATCTCCACTCAAATTTTTGTTATTTCTTCTTGTCTCTGCCCTCCGTTTAGGTTCCATTTTTTTGTTGTTTCTTGAGTATTTTTTAGCTGCAGTGTTAGATTCATTCACTTGTGTTCTTTCTGCTTTTTTTTTAATGTATGCCACTTAGAGCCTATAAACTTCCCTCTTTAGGATTGCTTTTAAAGTTCCCATAGATTGCGGTTTTTTATCATTGTCATTCAGTCCAGGAATGTTTTTATTCTTCTTTTATTTCTCCTTGACCCACTCATTATTCAAGGCAGGGTGTTGTTTAGTCTCCATGTGCTTCCTGTAGGTGTAGGGTTTATTCTTGTGTTGATAATGAGTTTTATTGCACTGGTCTGATAGAATGCATGAGATTATTTTCAATCGTTTTTTATATTGTTGAGTTTTTTTCCTGTGTCCACGTATATGGTCTATTTTGAGAATGTTCCATGAGGTGCTGAGTAGAAATGTATTCTCTAGTGCTTGGGTCCTGAAAATATTCGATAGATGTCTGTGAGGTCCATTTGCGTATCATATTGTGTCATTTAGTTCAGATGTCTCTTGTTTATCCTTTGTCCTTGTTGATCTGTCTAGGGACTTAATGGGTTATTGAAATCCCCTTATTAGTGCACTGGGGTTGAATCTGCTGCCTTGAGATCCTGCTGTAGAATTGTTTTTATAAATTTTGTTGCACCAGTGTTTGGTGCATATATGTTTATGGTTGTGTGAAATCTTCATCTTTGATTGTTCCTTTTGATAAGATGTAAATGTCCCTCTTGTCCATTTGCATTCTTTTCATATTGAATTCTATTTTGTCTGATATTAGAAAAGCCACACCTGCCTTTCTTTTGGTACCATTTGCTTGAAATACTCTCTTCCATCCCTTCACCTTAAAGTTGCTGATGCTTGATTCCTGAGATTGAGATGGGTTCTGTTAGACAGCATATAGATGGGAATTGTTTCCAATCCAGTCTCCAGTTTCTGTGTTTTTTGATTGGGTAGTTTAGCCTATTAATATTTAAGGTTATAATTGAAAGAATGGATGACTTCCTTTCACTTATTATCCGTTTGGACTCCTAGTCTCTGATTTTGCCCCTATTGGGTTTTGTTTTTGTTAGATTTCTTTTCGTGAGGTGTTTGAGGATTGTTGCTCCTCTCTTCTGCCCTTTGAATTGCTTCCAAGTATTTTATGAATAGTTGGTTCCAGATAGGTATTCCATCATCTTGTTTATGTCATGGAAGATTTTTTCTCCTCGCTATCAACTTATAATCGACATTTTTGCTAAGTAAAATATTCTGGGTTGTCCATCCATGAGTCCCTTAACACTGAGGCTTGCTCCATGCTTCTTCTTGCTTCATTGGTTTGAGGCGAAAGAAGTCAGTTGGTGTGATTCTGATGGGTTTCCCTTTGTATGTGACTTGTTTTTTCTTTTGTAGCTCTCAGAATTTTGTTCTTTGTTTTGGGCATCTAAAATTTTAACTCATGATATGCGTGGGTTTTTTTTATCTTGTCTATTTGGGGTCCATGTGCTTCTTGTATTTGTATGGGTTGCATTTTTAGTTTGGGGAATGTTTCATCTATTATTCTGTTAAGATCTGATCAATACCAATATCCTAAGATTCTTCTCCTTCCACTATTCCTATGATGCGGAGGCTTGACCTTTTCATAGTGTCCAACATTACCTGGTTGTTCCACTTTTTTTTTTTTTTGTTTTTATTTTTGCTTTTTAATTGCTCTGTGTTATCTCCAAGATCTGATTGATTTTTTTTCTTCCTCCATTCTACTTCTGAGGCTTTTTCCTTTCCTTTCTTCTTTCCGATTGAATGCGTGTTCTAATTCCTTTTTCGTTTCATCTGTGTTTTCTTTAGTACTTCCCATTTCCTTTTTTGAGCTTTCAATCTCTTCTGGTGTTTCTCAATCTCTTCTTTTGGTGCTCCTTACTTCGTTGGTTGGCTTCCTTTTTCAGTGTTCTACTTCCTTCAGAGTTTTTTTTTTTCTCCCTCTAGTTCTTTGTGGAGTTTGTCGGGCTGTTCCTTTATTTCTTTCCCAAGTTTGTCATTGTATCCCTCTAGCTCCTTTTTGAGTTTTTCATTCTCTCTCTTTTAGTTCTCGCTATTCTTTATTTTTTTTTCTCCTTCTAGTTCTTCTGGAGTTTGTCAATCTGTCCTTTAGGTCTTTCTGATGTTTGTCATTGTATCCCTTAGGTCCTTTTTGAGTTTTCTCTCACTTTTTCTCTCTAGTTCTCTGAATTCCTCTTTAGTTTCTTTAATTTCTCTGCATAGGTCTGCCATTATTCCTCTAAGATCTGTTCCTTGGATCTCCTCCATGGGGTCCCATTTGTAGCTATCTCCTACTGCGTTGGTAGAGCTTGATTGCAGGATTATGCTGTGCCTTTCCATTGTTGTCCCTTCGTCGTGTTCCTGGCATGTGGGCTTCCTTTTGTGGCTTCAGAGTGCACAAATACCTTTTCACTATGGTAGGGGATGGTTTTACTTTCCTCCTTTAGCCTTTTTTTTTTTTTTTTCCCCTTTCCTCCTCCTTGTTTATGGAGAGCTGACTTCTCTAGGATTCAGGCTTTCAATATTGTTTATATACTGGATATTCTCTTCCTGTTCTGAATGTTCTCCAAGGAAAGGTCCACTTGAATTCTCTCACCAATCTCGGGGGGGGGATGCCTGAACCTAGCCCGCGCGCGCCCGGCAGCCTGCCACCAATGTGCAGGCCACTAGCACCACCCTTCTTGGTCCCAGCACAAAAGAGACTAGACTGCCCGCCCACGCGCCCTACCTGCGGCAGAAGCGGCAGATGTTTGCCCAGGTAACTACTCCCGCCCGCACCAAGGTGCAGGCCACTAGCACCGACCCCTCTGGTTCCAGCACAAAAGAGACTAGGACTGTCCCGCCCACGGCCCCCTACCTGCGGCAGAGGCGGGCAGATGCCTGCCCAGTAACTCTCCCCGCCGCACCAAGGTGCAGGCCGGCTAGCACCGACCGCTCTGGTCCCAGCACAAAAGAGGACTAGGACTGTCCCGCCCATGGCCCCCTACCTAT
>VZQC01010644.1:377301-434917 GCA_009823505.1 Rhizomys pruinosus | reverse complement strand
ATGTAACTTGTTGTTTTTTTCTTGTGGCTTTCAGTATTTTGTCTTTGTTTTGAGCATCTAGTGTTTTAATAATTATATGGTGTGGGGAGTTTCTTTTCTGGTCCTGTTTATTTGGTGCTCTATGTGCTTCTTGTATTTGTATGGGATTGTCTTTTTTCAGTTTGGGGAAATTTTCTTCTATTATCCTGTTGAAGATCTGGTCAATAGTGTTATCTTGGGACTCCTCTCCCTCCTCTATCCCTATGATGTGGAGGTTTGTTCTTTACATAGTGTCCCACATTTCCTGGTTTTTCCACACTTGTATTTTTTTTTTAATTTTTTGTAATCTTTACTTGAGCTTTCTAGTTGCTCCATATTATCCTGCAGGTCTGATATTCTTATTTCTGCTTCTTCCATTCTGCTTCTGAGGCTTTTTCCCATCCTTTCCTGGTGATTGGATGAATGTCCAATTTCCCTTTTCATTTCATCCTTAGAATTTCCAATTCCCTCTGGAGCTCTATCATTCTCATCTTGTAGCTCCTTGGTTCATCGGTCATTTTCTTTTTTCATTTCAGCCTGGGATCTTTTCAGTGTCTCCACTTCCTTCTGGAGTTTGTAATTTTCTCCCTCTAGATCCTTCTTGAGTTTTTCAATCTCTCCCCATAGCTCTTTCCGTCATTTGTCATTATCTCCTTCTAGGTCCTTCCTGAATTTTTCATTCTCTTCCCTTGATTTCTTTGGATGTGTCTAGGCCTCTTTCCTTGGAGATCTCATTGTAGGGATCTTCAGTGGGTTGGTCGAGTTCAGTGGGGATTTATTATGAGCTTTTCCCATGTTGTTTTTTCTTTGTGTCTTTGGCATGTGGATTTGTCTGTCTATTTGTTGCTTTGTATTCTGGGACCTCAACGTTGGCTGCACAGACTATAATCACCAATGCTCTGCCTGTTAGGTCCTCTGCACCAGAACTCCACCAGGATGATGGGGGGAGTATTGGGGTGGGTTGCTACTTTGGCCCGTGCGCTGGTAGGCCCCCAAGGGTCAAGGCAGGTCTGCCTTGACTCACCGGAACCTCACTCACTGACTCCAGGCGAGTGTCTGGAGGCCAAGCTGGGACTTCTGGGGGTGGATGGCATGTCCCCCAGGGACATACATGATGATTTTCAATATATATTCCTACAAATAACACAAAGATAATCAAAGGGAATAGAAGAAATGGTTGAGATTTCTAATTCTATAGGAAGTGATGAAGCAATCATGTTGAGCTAATATACCTTCCAGGATAGATACTTAAAAATGCATACTCCGCGGTCAATAAATTAATACTCATGTTTGCTGTTGGTACAGCTACTAAAGTGAAAGTGAGCAGTTACCAAAAATCTGAAAATAGACCTGCTCTGTGACCCAGTTATCCCATTCTGGATATTTCCCCTCCAAAATTGCAAACAAGATCTTGAAGAGACATTACATGCCCATGGTCATTGTAAAATTCTTCATAGCCAAAGGCTAGCAACAACCTAGATGTAGGCCAACAAATGAATGAATAAAAAAAATGTGATACTCCAGGAGTGGTGGTCCATGCTTTTAATCCCAACACTCAGGAGGCAGAGGCAGACAGACCTCTGTGAGACTGAAACCAGTTTGCTCTGCATAGTGAGTTTCAGGATAGGCTGGGTTACAAGAAGACTTTTAAAAACAAAAATTCATGCAGTAGAATACCATTCAGTCTTAAAATCTAAGGCTGTTCTGCAATATAGAAAAATATGGATGGATTTCAGGACATTACGCTGTTAAATAGCTAGTCACAGAAATATAATGAATAAGTAATTACACTCATATAGCATATTATATAACATATTGGTCAAATTAATAAAACCAGAGTAAATGGTATTTACCAGACGTTGAATAGGGAGAATGAAGGATGACTAATAAATGAACAAGAGTTTTAAGTCAAACAAAATGCATGTGCTCAGGATATCTGCTCTAGAGCATTCAGACTGCAGTCGGGGCTATTACACAGTTAAAGTTGTTTTGTGGATAGTTCTCACATTTAATGGTCTAACTACAATAAATGAGTTAAAGAGAGATAAAGCTTTCTGACAAATTAATATTGAATAAATCTGGCTGGTAAACTTTTCTTGAAAGAAATGTAAAAGAAGTTCTTTAAGGGAAAGGCAAACAACAGAGTTTGGAAACACTGATTTTCTTTTCTAAAACATTTTTATTGAAGTTATGTGCATTTCATACATCGTTTCTTAGCCCAATCTAGATTCATCTTATCTTCCATGCCCCCCATCCTATCCGAGTTCATGCATCCTGCCATCGCTGCCCTGTATCTTTTTCTGATTCTTTTCAATTATTTTTTAAATTAATTTTTATTGATGCTTTGTGTATTTCATACATCATTTTCCAATTCAGTTCAGACATATATCCCCTTCCCTTCCCCCCACCCCACTCCTACCCATCCCAGATCATGCATTCTGCCATAACTTTTCTGCATCTTTTTGTTTTGTTTTGTTTTGTTTCATTTTTTTAACAATAAGTGATAATTTGTGAGTACAAGTATCCTTCATGTAAAACCAATTTGCAAGCAATGGTGCACAAACCCACACAGCTCATGGGTCCCACCATCCAGCAGAGGGGGGGCTTGTATGTTCAATCAAGTTGATCAAATGAGTGTCCAGTTTATATTGTTGTAGTTTCACCATTCACCCCAATCGCAGCCCTTACATTCTACCGCGCCCCCTCTTCCGCAGATTGTTCCCTAGGCTTAGAAAAGTGGCACAGGTGGATGAGATGCAAAACAGTCTACTTTCTCTGGAGCTGTTGTCTTGGTCTCTAGTCAATTCTGGCTGTTTTCTTTCATGGGCTGCCAGCTTGTCCAGGATATCTTTTCAATCTATCTACTAATGAGCACATGCAAATTGATCATTTAGCGTATTTACAGTATTTATATAGCCTTCTTCATCTAATCTAATAAGAAGCACTTTTGCAATTGGATAATATAGGTATTTCAACATTATAATTTTATGTAGGTTACTTTGGTATAGACACAATTGTTTGGGTGGTATGTTAATCTATTAATTACATTTTTTCTGTTGAGTATGACAGGGTCATCGTGTGGTTATACATCTCCTAACCATTAGAGAGGATGTAAGCTTGTGGCCATCAGAACCGTGGGTTATTCCTCCAAGGAGAGAAGTAATAGCCACATTAGATTTGGGATATACGACACATGGCTGCCATGCTGACGTTTCCAGGCAGATGAGGTGTAGCTGGTGCTGACGGAGGAGTCTTGCTTGACTCACGGAGACCTATATTTGCTTTATTGGTATATGTCTTTGGGTAACACTTTCTCTGAATTCCAAGCCATCCTATGCTTTTTGCAAGTGCGGTCTCCATACTCTTTCCCATGTTTATATATGACAGGTCTTTCAACAGCAGGGGCCTTTTGCCTCTCTTCCTGAGATACCCCGGTTTTAGAGGCAAGGAGCTTACCTTTTGTGGGGCTTGGATCCCTTGGCAAACATCTCCTTGGTAAAATAATCCATCTGGTTGATGTCAGGATACTCCTGGTATTAAAATATTTTGCTTACGTGCATAGCTTAAGGGAGACTTTTAGCATTATATTTGGTTCTGAATAAGAGAATAATCTTTTCACAGTCTCTATGTCCATTAGTCAATTAAAGAAGGCAGTTTTACCATTTTACAAGAGATTACCTCTATACCAGCTGGTCAACTCAGCTGAGAACGCCTCATCATCCATTCATATTTCCTTATTCTATGGGGGGGGTTAAAAAAGTCTCTTGTATTAAAAACCTTTGTGCAGCCCTCGAAGGTAAGCTTCGTAGGATTCATTAAAAATCGTTGTTTCAAGGCTGGAGCGTGGGCGCTATGCGTAAGCGCCGACCGCTCCTTGCAGAGGACCGGGTTCGAATCCCCAGCACCACATGCGGCCTGAGAGCGTCTGAAACTCCAATTCCAGGAGAACTCATGTTCCAGGGGAGTCCGACGCCCCTCTTCTGACTTCCCGGCGGCATTGCACCGTCACGGGTCGCACAGCTTGACTTGCATTGCACACAATCATTCATACACGTACGAAATAAATAAAATAACATAATAAATATAATAATAAAAAAAAAAAAGTTGTTACTAGTAGGATTCAGAGAGGGGCCTGATGTCTGCAGCAATCTGAGGCATGTCTTCCCCTCAATGCCCAGAGGACATCCTTCTGCTGGCCCCTTTCTGGGTATCTACTCACTTGCACAGCCACATTTTTCTTTTCTTAGCCATTAAATTGGTGATACTCTGGCTGTTGGAACATACAAATCCTTTCCCATGGTTAGTTTTAAGAATTGAATTGCAAAGTTTTTGAAAAAAAAAAAAAAAAAAAAAAAAAAAAAAAAAAAATTTTTTTAATTTTAGTTTTTTATTTTGACCCATGAGTCCTCAAAAAAGAAAGCAGTTGTATTATATATACCTATAGGGGGGAATCACGGCACAGATTTCATCAAAATCACCAATGCTGTTTTGGGTTAACTGTATGTGGTTAGCTTTGGAAGCAAACTTAGTTTTTAAATTAAATCATTCTATAGGTGAAAGAGATTGCTACAGGTGATACTATATGAAAGCAAAATTATAGAGAACATTTGTTTATACCAATCCCAAGTAATTGTTATACAGATCATAGTTAAAGCTTATGTGGACAAGAGCAATTTAATTCACCAATTAACTCAGATGATTACCGTTTTTTTATCAGGGCCTTTAAACCAATGTTGTTTTAATTGCCATTATTTCTTTTACCTAAGTCCTAAATACCACTGAATATGTATGCCCTGTAGCTGAGTTCTGGGCAACTGGATAGCTTGTTGACTCACTCAATTAAAAATGCAGGCCAATTACCAATATACAGCACCGTGTTCTCTCCGCACCCTCCCACCCTTCCGGGAGCACATTTCACAGTCAGTTTTGCTCTGAATGGCAATCTTTCTGTTTGTTTGTTCTTTTAATATGGCATCGGCTCTCCACAAGATATTTAGCAACTGGGGTTAATTGGTAGCTAGCATCGCAAATATGAGAGAAATACCATTTGTTGTGTTTGTTTTTCTCGCGGACTGTGTTACTTCACTAACATTGATGTTTCTAGCTCGCATCGCATTTACCTGCAAAGTTGCAGTGATGTTGTCTATTCTTTACCCACTGGCATAGAACTTGGGCCATCTGTGTAGCATGTAGCCACATTTTCTCTATCAGGAGATCCTTCCGGCATCTGCAAATTTTTTTCAAAAGCCAGAGGATTAGAGTGTCCTTGGGGGAACATTTACTATTAACAGGCAAAGTTCTCTGTCCCAGTCCGCTCTGCTGTTGTTCGCACTCAATCTATTTCACCTAAAGTAGTGAATAGATAGATGATAGATAGATAGAATAGATAGATGATAGATATAGTATAGATATGATATCACCCTAAGTACTACGATTGTTTTGCATCTGTACCAAATTGTTTATTTCCATAATATTTCAGGATTCACATTTTTTTCCTTTTCTTTATTTTTTTTTTAATTTTATTTATTTCTGTACTTGTAATGAATGTACTGTTCTGCATGCAAGTTTGTGCACCCGTGTCTGCAAGGCGCGGAGGTGAGAAAAGACATGTCGGATTCCCTGAACTTGGAGTTCTCCTGGAATGGAGTTTCAGACCGGTTTTTCTCGCGCGCTTCATGTGGGTGGCTGGGCGACGACCGCGGTGTGGTCCTTGGTTAGAGCAGTTCGGCGCTCCTAACCGCTAGGACCATCTCTTCCAGCGCCACATATTTCTACAGTAAAACTATGGGCCGTAGTATTCCTCCACCCATAGCCCAAGAATTACACAGTATTATAAAAATTAAGCAGTGGTGTAAACTCTAGAGGCTTGGTTAGGGGATTTATATTATCAGAGCTCAGTTGCTTTCAAGGAAAGGTGTTTATTTTATTTTATTTTATTTTATATTTTTTCTTAGATAATAGTTTTTCCTTTTTTATTTTCTTCTTTTTTTTTATGTTTTTATTTTTTTTTTATTGATGCTTTGTGTATTTCATACATCATTTCTCCATTCAGTTCAGGCGTATATCCCTTCCCTTCCCACTGGCACCCTACCCCCCATCCCAGATCATTGCATTCTGCCGTATTTTCTGTATCTTGTTCTGGGTTTTTTTGTTTTGGTTTCCATTTTTTTTAAAAATAAGTTATAATTTATGAGAACAAGCATCCTTCATGTAAAACCAATTTGTGAGCGGTTGTGCCCAAACCCACACAGCTCATGGGGGTTTATAATGTTGATGCTGCTCAGTTTGCCTTACAACTTGGTGTTTGGTCTCCACAAATGAGAGATACCATTTGTCATTTGCTTTTCTGGGACTTTCTGGGACTTTTCTGGGACTTTCACTTAGCATAATTATCTTCTAGTTCCATCCATTTACCTGCAAAGTTCATGATACCATCTTTCTTTACCACTTCATAGAATTCCATTGTGTAGATATACCATATTTTCTCTATCCACTCATTGATTGAGAGACATTTGGATTGGTTCCAGCTCTTCCCTATTGTGAAGAGAGCTGCAGTGAACAGGGCTGTGGATGTATCTCTACAGTAGGATGAGTCTTGTGGATATATACCCAAGAGTGGTATGGCTGGGTCAGGTGGTGAGCTCATCTTGAGTCTTCAGAGTTCTCCATACTGCTTTCCATACTGGTTGTACAAGTTTACATTCCCACTAGCAGTGAATGTGTGCTCCCCTTTCCCCACAACCTTAAAGATGACAAAACTTCAAAGAAACTGTTCTGAACAAAGAAGTATAGCAGTAGCTGAATGTGTCAGTTTACTGAGGCTTACTTTCTTATTTTCTTAGCTGATTATATGTTATCTAGATTGTTTTCTCCTTAAAGAAAAATAATGGGGCTTTTCATACAATAAAAGGGAAGTGCATAATATTGTCTGTATTAAAATAAATTTGTATTGAGGAAAAATAAGTTAATGCATATAGATTTAAAAAACTCAGAGAGAGGCTAGTAGACAAAACTTCTATCTTTTCCTTATCTTATTATCCTAGTTAACATTTTCTCTCAACTTGTCACAGCCTAGAGTCCTCTGAGGGATTCTCAGTTGAGGGATTGTCTAGATCAGATTGCCCTATAGGCATGTCTGTGAGAGATTGCCTTGACTGATGATTAATGTTGGAAGTCCCCACCCACTGTGGGAGCACCATCCCTAGGTGGATGAGCCTGGGCTATCTAAGATAGCTGAGCAAGAGCCAATGAGTCAGTAAGCAGAAATATTCCTTGGCTCCTGCCTGACTTCTCTCAATGCTTTATCACTACAACAGAATGAAACTGGAACAGAAAGATTAAAAATCTATAAACCTATAGCTAAGAAAAGAAAGAGATAGCAGTTCCTAATCCCATAAAGAAGGATAAAATCTACTGTCAGGTCTATAACTACTAAAATTATAAAAATGAAATAATAACAATGCAATGACACAAATTTTAAAACTTAGTTGTAGTGCAGTATCATTATAAAGACACAATGTACTAGAGCAGTAAATGTTACTCTACTTAAAAACATTTCAGGGGCTGGAGAGATGGCCTAGCAGTTAAGAGTGCCGACTGCTCTTGCAGAGGACCCAGGTTTGATCCCCAGCACCCACATGGTGGCTGAGAACCATCTTTAAATCCAGTTCCAGGGGAATCCGACACCCTCTTCTGACCTCCATGGCATTGCACGACATGGGTGCACAAATCTACATGCAGACAGTACATTTATACACATAAAAAATAAATAAATAAATAAAAATGAAAAAGAAACATTTCAATGGGTTTAGATTTATTAAAACACGCAATTAATAACTAATACATCTCAAAACTAAAAAAACACTGGGCCTACATGGTTCATCAGAGAATTCTAAAAGATATTTAAAAACCCAACAAAAACACATCAGTCTGTACAATCTTTTAGAAGACAGAAGCAAAGGGATTATCCCAACTCATCCTATGAGATCAACACCACACTGATGCCCGAACAATGCAAAAAAAACAACACTATAGACCACTGTCCTACAAAAAGAAAATGAAATTTTCAGTAAAATAGTGAATTGAATTTCATAATGCATAAATATAATCAAGGACTAAGAGGGGGGATGCTTAGCAAACTGTGAAAGCTCATCTCATTCATCAATGGAAATTCACTAATAAAATCCATTCATAATATTATCAGACAAAGAAATGAAAAAACAACACATGGGTATATGGATAATTACAGACATAAAACATTGGACAAATTCTAACAAGTATCCTGATAACAACTCAGCACAGTAGGAACAGAGAAAACTTTTGTAACTGGATAAATAGAATTCACAGGCACGCACACCTGCACACAAACATACACACACACACACACACACACACACACAAACATATACACACAATCCCTATAGTTAATAACAAGATGAAATAATACCTGTGTTACAAAGATAATAGAAAATGGCAAGCCTGTTCCCCTCAATGCTACATTACAATGGCGTATTTGAAGTCCTAGTGTTTAAAACTACAATGATCTATTCACTACACACCTGCTAGTACGTCTAAAGTATGGATCCTTGAAGGTGCTACATGTTGGTGAGTGTGCACAATGATAGTGCTTCCCATTTGTTACTGGTGAAGGCGAACATGAAAGAGGTACATTGAAGATAGTTTGGTAGTTTCTTACAAAACTACATGCTTCCATAGCACATGATTAAGCAGTCATACTCCTCTGTATTTCACCAAAGGAGCTGAAATTTATGTCCACACAAAAATTTGCATGTAGATATTTACAGCAGCTTTCTTCGAACTTGCTTAAATTTGGAGGTAGTAAAGCAACAAAGGTGTCTTTTAGAAGGTGAATGATAAACTGTAGTGTATCTAGACAGTGGAATATTCTTCATTGCTGAAAAGAAAGTGAGCTATCAAGCCATAAAATTCATGGATGAAGCCTAAATGGAAATTACTTAGTCTGAGAAGTCAATTCGAAAAATGCTGTATACACTTTTGATTATAATTATGTTGCATTATGGAAAACAATGACTATAAATGAGGAACAGGATGAGTGAGTGGAACAAAAGAGCTTTAGGGAAAAACACTCTTTTGTATGATAATACTAATTGTGTATAAATGTCATTGTCTGTTTGACTAAACCCATAACCCAAAGTAAATGTTATAGATATTTGATGCATCTGTGTAGATTTATCTATTGTGACAAATGTACCACTCCAATACAGGATGGGAAGTTGAGCATTTTCTGTATAACGAGAGAGAGAGAGAGAGAGAGAGAGAGAGAGAGAGAGAGATGAGAGTTCTCTTTGTAGTGCTAAATGTTGCTGTGAACTTAGAGCTGTTCTAAAAGCTAAAATCTTTTTGAAGAGAAAAATTGTATTTTCAAATAATGTGTAATTAAGTGTCATGTCTGACAATCATCTACACATTTAAATACATGAATCTATAGGTGTAAAAGTAAGATCTATGTATACAAAACTATAAACAGTGATAAGAACCATAAAATTGCTTATTCCCCTCCTACATTTTACACTATTTATACCATGTAATTTTTACATGAATAATAGAGTATCCATATAAGAAAATAATTTTTAAAATCACAAAAAATAAGAAGCAACTCAATTATGTAAATCTTTGAGATCTTGGACATGTTTCTCAAAAAGTTTCCATGTGTCTTGAAAGTTACTGAGAAAGCACATGTAAATCATTGAAACTGGTTGATTGCTTAATAAACGATTGACAAATTTGGCTTGTAGGAGACCTGAGTCTTTTGCTTTTGCCAAAATTTAGGTGTGTGACCTGTAGCAAATTGCTTCCTTTCTTTGGATATATTTAATCCTTGGTGAATGCGAAGGTACTTCACTCATTTGAAGGCTTCCCTCAAACCATATTTCATGGAGAATCAAATAGAAAAAAAAAGATGAAACACTAATATTTTTATAAGCTTAAAGCATCTGTGTTTCAAGTTAAAGATATATAAATGCATTAAGAGGAGTCCTTGTTTCAAAAAGACCCAAAAAATAAAAAAAAAATAGGATGTGACAAGGTGACAAGGAGGACAAGAAATGAGATGTTATCAACCCTGAAATCACAATCCCATTTCTGCCTAAGGTGCACAGTTAGTGTATCAGAAGGGAAATGGAAAGAAATTAGGAAGATGAGCTAAGATCTGCGTCATTACAAATCAACTGTGACAATATTGAAAGTTGGATGCATTGCTGGTTACTCCCATAGCCCCACTGAAGAGATATTAAAGTAAATCCACAGAATCAATTTTAGGGAAGATATCACAATTTATCTTTCCTAAAGGGGAATGAGATCCATTGATCATTAGAAACTTATCCAGTTTAGGGTGGTTGACTCTTCTTAGGTCCTGAAAACGTTTTACAAAGGTAGAATGGGAAACGCATGGGCCACCTAATGCCTCCAGCTCTTCAGTAGAAATATGTGAAGAGCGCGGACCGCTCTTGCAGAGGACCCGGGTTCGATCCCCAGCACCCACATGGCGGCCGAGAGCTGTCTGAAACTCCAATTCCAGGAGAACTCCAGTTCCAGGGGAGTCCGACGCCCTCTTCTGACCTCCGCGGCATTGCACGTCACAGGTGCACAGACTTGCATGCAGACAATACATTCATACACATACGGAAATAAAAAAAAAATTAAAAAAAAAAAGAAATATGTGATTACTGTACATTTGAATTTAAATAGAAGCAGAGATCCCATGAAGAACTGTGGAAGGATTACCTTTAGAAGTTTCAGGGGGAAATAAGAATGACTTCATCTCTTTGTGTCCAAAGAGGGCATGAAGAAGGAATGCTTGTGGAATGAATGGAAGGCTCCTAACATGGCAGACAGGAAACTCAGATTCTAGCCTAGATTTCTGCTACATATGTATGGTATTTTATATGTGCTAGTCAGGTTTCTATTACTATTACAAAATAGCTGAAGTAGTAAACAGTAAGGGCACATTTATTTTGTCTACTAGGTTTGAATTTTCACTTCACTGGCTGCTATTGGGCCCCTGGAAAGCAGACTTTCATTGTGGTAGAAGAAGCTACTCTTTTCAAAGAAGCTGGGAAATTAAAGAGAAAGAAATAAAAGAGGCTAGGAGAAAATAACTCCTTTGGAAAAATGCCTAGGAACACTTAACTTCTCAATATACCCCACCTCCTAATTGTTCCTGATCAGGCTGGCTTTTTAAACATGGTCATTTGGGCACACTGAAGATCTACACTACAGCATGAGTGATGTCACCTTCATGAAATTCAGATTCTTCCACTAGGTGGGGAAGAACTTGGTTCTAGGTATAGTTTTGTATCATTATCATTAACAACAACCAAATAAAAAAACAAAACACTGGTGGTTTAAAACCCAGAAACTGATTTTCTTCATAGTTCTAGAACTCACAAATTTAAAATCAGTTTACTTGGTCTGAGATTGAGGAGTCATCAAGACAACTTTCCTGGAGATCCTCGAAGAGAATCCTTTCCTGTGTTCTTCCATGTCATTCCTTAGCTTCTGTTCTTCGCTCTCCCCACATACTTCTTCCCCTTGAGGCTTGTGTGTAAAATTTCGCTTGTGCTTTCCTTTATAAGGATCCATATGAAATCATAGTCTGCATAGATAATCTTGGGAAATCTACAAATCTTCAAATACCTCCTTTTCCATATAAAGTAATGTTTACAAGTTAAATGAATTAGGATATAGGTATTACTTGGCATCAACAATATTTAAATTTATTACTTGATGACTTTTCTTTTAGTCTTTTCTCCTAAATTTATATAGTTTCTGTGCAGTTCCCATGATATATTATAATCAAATGTCCTACCACTGCATCATTCTCCCATCCTATCAACAAGATTTCAGGTATTCTGTAATACATGTTAAGTACTATCCAGTCAAGCATTTATACCCAGATGTCCTTCAGTGCAAGTTCAACCACTGAAGTGTAGACTTCTTCCTCAGCCCACAGTAAGCATTTTCCAATAGTTCCTTGCCTAGGGTTATGGCCTGCTATCCATTTTCTCCATGCTATTCTGGGTTTTTGTCTGATGGAGTTGGCATGGGTCTATGACATGCTGTCACAATTGCTGACACAACTGGCTAAGTTTTAGAGACTAAGAATCTTCAGAATGCCTGTCCCTGAACAGGACTCCTATATTAAACCTCACCTACCCACTGCTCAGGAACCATTACAGAGGAAGTGGGAGAAGGATTGTAAGAGCCCGGGATGGTGCATGATCATAAGGAAACAGGCTTTCAGGCCTCTGGGAACTTTCTCAGGAACTTGCAACTTGATGATTCCTTAGCAGGGTTTTGTATTATAAGAAGTACACAGACGTCATGAGAAGCTCTATGGTTTCTTCAGAGTCTTTGCATATTCTTTGTATGTAAGCGCCACTCATTTCTGACAAGGGATATAGACTCATTTTTTTGTTAAAAATTCATTTTACCTGTATCAAAGAAGAGTTTAAGTAGATTTTAAGGCCTTCTTCTGAAGAGGTAGATATGAAGACGACCTTCAAGTATGTAAATGAAAAGCACTTGAAAACCTTTAAGATAGAAAAATAATGACATTTTTGCTATCTTTGATACAAGTCATGAGAAGAAAATTTAGGGGAAAAAATGCTTTAGCCACAGGGATCCTTTTAATAGCTTCCAAAATGATACATTAGAATAAACCATGAAACTTAGGCTTTTGTTTCAATTCCCAAAAGTAAAACTCTGACAGATCAATACAAATATTATCTTTTTTAAAGTGTGATATATTTATAGGATGTTTTGCTCTCATACTTACTGAGAAAGAATAATAAATGGAAATTTTAGTTTCATGGTACAAGTTCAAGATCAGTCTCTCCAAGATCAAACAGAATAATCTGAAACTCCCAGAAATGACTTGTTCAGAGTTTTCAAATCAAACATATCTGATGGGTAAGTCTGGACAGAGCAGAGATCGAAAAGAATGTTCAGAATATGAGTGCAGATTAGAGTCTATATTTCATTCAACTAGTCTCTGAACCCATGCCAGCAGAAGTCTAAGATCATTTATAAACCTCAGACTAAAGCAGAAAATTCATTCTTTATTTCATAAATATTTATTTCCTGGCTCACATTCAGTAGTAAACAAACATAACTCTCAAAGAATATACATTCCAAAATAAAGCTAAGTAGACAAATCAGGTTGTAGGGAGGGCTACAAAAGTGTAAACAAGCTCATGTTGTGATGTTTTATGAGTTTAGAGACTCAATCAGGAGATAAAAATTTTATATTATAACTGAGTCAAGATATAACAAATAAGAAAATAATGATTTATGTGAGTAAGAATATTTCAGATAGTGAGGAAAGTAAGGACCAAAACCCTTGGTGAGGCAAGAACATGATTGGAATCTAAGAAGGATAACAAAAAGAAAAATGTCACTGCTACATACAAAATGTTCTGTGGTGGCAGAGATAGAGTTTGAACTAAAGAACAGAGCATGGAAAAAATTAACATTCCAAGGTTTTTACCAATTGCCAGTCAGGCAGTTTAATTAGACTGTAGGACAAGAATGGGTGAAATCAGGAAGATCAACTAGGAAGGCTGCTTCATGATACATGGAGCAGTTCAAGTGTCTTTGGCTGAGAGATAATGAGAAATTATTGAAAACTGGATATTGATGAAAATCTGGGTGAAGACAGAGAAAGAGAGAGAGAGAGAGAGAGAGAGAGAGAGAGAGAGAGAGACTGCATGCATATATTATATTGACCTTAAGGTTTTGGGCACTTCCAAACTAACAGAATATAATTATCTCTGAACTGGAGAACACTTGGAAATGGGAAGATTTGGTGGCGGGTGCATGCCAATGCATGTGCATAAGTAGTCTGTATCTATATATGTACATGTGAGTGTTCCCATGGTGACAAGAGGTCAAGGTCATCCTCTATTGCTTGTCACTCTCCACCTTATCTTTTGAGACAGGGTCTCTCACCGAACCTGGCACCAATAACCCAGACTGGTTAACTGAATAGTTGGCCAGACTTGTCAGCACACTCCTGGGATGTATCTGCTTATGTGTCAGACTTGTCAGCACACTCCTGGGATGTACTGTCTATATGTCAGACTTGTCAGCACACTCCTAGGATGTACCTGCTTATGTGTCTCTGGCTCACTTCCATCACACCTCATCCCCCACCCCATGCTAGCATTATAGATTCAGAAGATCATGCTTGGATTTTTATTTTTCATTGCTAGTAGAGGTCTTTCTCAGAAGTTAATGGATGCACAGTAGGCACTTAACCAACTGAGTCATTTACCTAGTCTGCGAGCAGATTTGACAGTGAAGAAAAATTAATAATTCATTTTAGGTCATGTTAATTTAAAAATGTGTCTGGGATGGTTTTAAAATTTTCTTCATTTTCATAAGAGAAATTTCTCCCAGATGTCCCTAAGACTACTTTTAAGAGAGTATTTGTAGAAGAAATATTTATCCCTTTAAGTTATAAATCTTCTACAACCTCAAAATGCCCTCTTTGGGACATAAGAGTAATCTTTTTGAAGTGGAAGTATTAAGAAAGAAATTTTTATTGAGGCAATGTGTCAGGTATCACAGAATGGCCTAGAACTCACTATGCAGCTAAGAATTTTAGTTCCCCTGGGGCTGGAGAGATGGCTCGGTGGTTAAGAGCACCAACTGCTCTTGCAGAGGACCTGGGTTCGATTCCCAGCACCCACATGGCGGCTAAGAACCATCTTTAACTCCAGTTCCAGGGGAATCTGACCTCCTCTTCTGACCTCCACAGTATTGCACGACATGGGTGCACCAACCTACATGCAGACAGTATACTCATACACATAAAAAATAATAAATAAAAAATAAAATAAAAGAACTTTAGTGCCCCAGTATCTCAGTCTCTATGGGAGAGTAGAAGTCTGGCTTCAGTAAACATCAGTCATCAAAGCCAAGGTCTAGTCACACTGATCCCTGCTCCTCCTGGTGTCAGTCTTCCATGCATTCTTCTAGGTTCCTGGTAATTCTCCTGCCCTTTGTTCTAACAATAGAATCTTTTGTTTCATATCTATTGAGCAAACTCTTCCTTACCTGTTTAGATGGTCTGATGCAAACTTTCTCTGACAGGTGCCGATTTTATATATATATATATATATATATANATATATATAAAGATATCAATAAATGAAGATTTGAGTATATGGTATATCAAGAGAAGTGAAGACTAGTTACTAATTTGAGGAGTTTCAAGATAGCAACCACATTTAATAGTACAAAGAGGAAGAGCACCTAAGAGGAAAACATGCTATACTGTTTAGATGTTTAGATGTACAGGTGAGTTAGAGGAATTATCAAAGGAGACCAAGCAGCTAGCGAGATATGGAAAAATACAGTTTTTCCTATAAGGTAAAGAAAGAAACTGTTTCAAGCAGTGATGATACAGGAAAGAAAATATGTCATATAAGGTGGCCTTAAGTGAACTGAAATCCAGTATTTACAACAGTGGTTTGGCTTCAGAAAAGAAAAAGATAATTGATATTTTGTCATTCAGGTGGGTATATGAATATTGATGCTCATAGACCTGGCAGTATACGCATTGAGAAATTTCCTGTAGGTGTTTGCACTTCTGTAGTGAAGGCAGGGGAAGCTCGTTAGCAGAAAGAGGAGTGACCTGGAAAAGTAAGGTAGTGGAAGTTTGAGAAGACAAGAGACAGCATAAAATAATTTCAAGGTGCTACACAGTGAACATGACAAGACAATGCTGCATGTCACAAACGAGGCCATGAAATCAGCGTGAGTATGTGTGTCAGGCTAGACATTTTGCTGCTCTCTGTGGTCAGCTATGAGATTTCTGGAGGGTTCTAGTTTGCTTTCAATTCCTGTGTCAAAACAATTGACAAATACCAATTTGAGGAGGAAAGGGTTTATTTGGCTTACAGCTCCCAGATCATAGCTCATCACTGAAGGGGACCAAGCTAGGAATTGAGGGCAGGAACCTGGAGGTAGGAGCTAAAGCACAGGCCATGGAGGAGCACTTCTTATTGGCTTGATTGTCCCCCTGGTTCATGCTCAGCCTGCTCTTTTATACAATACATGGTAGCACTATGCAAAGTGCTCAACAATGAAGAAAATCCCTCAAAGACATGGTCACAGGTCAGTCCAATGGAGGCAATTGCCCAACTGAGACTCCCTCCAGGTGTGTCAAGTTGACAACTAAAACTATACAGCATAAGGAGCAGAACAAGGATTAGAGTTGGCCTTGCAGAGATGATAAAAAAAGTTAACTCAGACTATAGAACTCATGAAAGCTAAGGAGGAAGGTGAGGCTAGGAAAGTATACAGGGTTACAAACTCCTGACAGCATGGGCTAGAAGCAGCATGAGGTTTTCTTGCTGTTTGTGTTTGGTTGGTTTTCATAGAAGCAAAACATTTAGAAATTACTGTATCTACCACTTGATGGAAGAATAGGACATTGTGTTTGAGAGTAGATTTGTTGTTGTTGCTGTTGTTATTTAAATACCTAATTTTTATTTTATGTGTATGAATGTATTTCCTGCATGCAAGTAAGTGCACTTGTGTTGCAGTACCCCTGGAGGTCAGAGGTGGTGTCAGATTCCCCTAGAACTGGAGTTATGGACAGTTGTTATCCACCAGCTGGGTGCTGGGAATCAAACCCGGGTTCTCTGCAAGAGGTGTTCTTAACTGCTAAGCCATCTCTCTAGGCCTAAGAGTAGCTATTTTGAAGCTGTGATGAAGATAGGGATGAGGGGCTGGAGAGATGGCCTAGCGGTTAAGAGCGCTGACCGCTCTTACAGAGGACCCGGGTTCGATCCCCAGCACCCACATGATGGCCGAGAGCCGTCTGAAACTCCAATTCCAGGAGAACTCCAGTTCCAGGGGAATCTGAGACCCTCTTCTGACCTCCGCGGCATTGCAGGACACGGGTGCACAAACCTGCATGCAGACAGTACATTGATACACATACCGAAAAAAAAAAAAGGGATGAAAGAGTAAGATTATTATTAATAATATTATTAATAACAGCAACATCATTGAAGATGAAGCCAAGGAAAAGAGACTCCATACACTGAGAGAAAAACCACAGAATATTGAAGTCACTGAGAATTCCTAGAGGACTGTTATGGATGGTAGTTAGCCACCATGTAGGTTTTGGGAATTGAACCCAGGTCCTATGCAAGTGCTGTCAGTGCTCTTAACTGCTGAGCCGTATCTCTAGCCTGACAAGTAGATATTTTGAAGCTGTGATGATGATAGGAATCAAGGAGTAAGATTGTTCTTCATAATGAAATTTAAATATGATCCATACATTGAGAGAAAACAGCAGAATAATGAAGTTACTGTGAATTCCTGGAGGAGTGTTTATGAAGAGGAGTCAACTGAATGATAAAGCGCCCCTAGAATTATCAGTAGTGATTCAGAGGTTTGGAGATGGCTGAACTAAGGAGGGTACTAGGTGATAAGTATGCTGACAGATCACCTGTGAAAGGACTAGGGGGTCTCAGGACAGAGGGGATTATCCCATTAGAAAACAATTAAGAGTTAAGTGGGTATCCATCCTCAGAACAGATATGACTGCTGCTGCCAAACATGGGATTCTGTTATAGATCCTTACATGAGTCTTGTAATAATACTCTGTGGAAGGTTACAATTTAATATGGGCCTTTGAAAATTCATTGATACAATTAAGTGATTGTCATGCTTTAAAATGCCAAGGCTCTTGCAATCTTGTGATCAGACGGAACACATCACATTGTGATAGGATTAACACATGTGTTAATCATCACAGCATAGCTGTCAGCTGATGATAATGCTATTCTGTCTCAATGGTCTTATCCACCCCTCTCCCAATATCTAAACTCTACTCATGCCATGAGCAAAAATCATACAAAACTTAAATGAAAAATATTCTGCAAATTCCTTCAAAACTATGACTAAAAAAAAAACAAATTCTGAAACCCTATCATACCAAATAAAATTTATTGAATGCCAAAGCTTGAATGGTAGCAGGTAAGAAACAGATTTTTTTTTTTTTTTTGGTCTTTTTGAGACAGGGTCTCCCTGTCGCTCTGGCTGGCCTGGAACTCTCTTTGTAGACCAGGCTGGCCTTGAACTCACAAAGATCCACCTGTGTCTGCCTCCCAAGTGCTAGGATTAAATGCGTGTGCCACCACACCTGGTTAGAAACAGATTTTAAACAACTGCAGTATAGTTCACATAGTGTGAACTGCTAAACTTCTGTGTGTTCTATTTAATCACATTGGGGACTGTATATCAAGACAGAACATCCTCAAAAGAGCTTCTTCACGCCCCTTGCCATGAAACCCAACTCAATGCAAACATAGGTCTGATTTCTATCACTATCATTTAGTTTTGCCCAGTTTAGGCATTTGTATAAATTAATCAATTAATAAGGATTTATTTTACATCAAATTTATTTTACTAAGCACAGTATTTGTGAATTTAATTTTATTACTATATCAGTAGCTCATTAATTTTAGTGCTGAACAGATCTCTGTTGTGTGAATGTGCCACAATTTATTTGTATAGTCTCAATGAGTAATAATCACTTTTAATAAGCAGAAGAATGTTTCTGATACAGGTAATATACAGATCTCATCTTGAAAGATGCTGCAGACAGGAGAGGCTCATTCCATTATCTCTTAGTTAATAAACCCTTTCAAGCATGAAGTGATAGCTGGGTATCAAATAACTTTAATACACCTACAAAATAATGTGTCAAGCCTGTCTGACTAGCCAGACAATAATGAAAATGTAACAATAGGCATTTAATGGAAATATACAATATCTGAGACTCCCTGCGGGGTAACTGAAAGAATTTGCATTCTAAAATAATTCATCTTTAGTTACTAGATTGTGCTGATTTGTTTATTATCCTTTAGGGACCAGTGAGAACAAGGGGTGAATGGGGCAGTGTAATTCTGATAAGGGAGTAAAACATCACTGACCAAGTCAATGACAGAGCAATTCTTGAAATTTCTGCAGCTTTGTGCAATAGATAGATGTCCACTGCATTGATTGCTTGAAGGAATGTTGTGGGAAAGCAAACACCCTCCTTTACTGCAAGGAAGAAAAAATGACCAACAGTTGGGAAAGTGACAATCTGACCTCAGATGACAGGAAGAAACGGAGTTAAGGTGGCAGTCTTGGTGTGCACGGCTCTCCGGTGTGCAGTAATTGAGAGTAAAACCACAAATAATATTCTGGATAGGAAAAAAAAAAGCTGATGTCGAAACTCCTGCTTGGAATGGATGCTTCCATGGCAGTATGCTTCTGTTCCCATAGGAACCCAGAGCTTCCAACCCTGGTCTGACTAAGCATCCAAGACTATTCCACAGCTGCATGAGAAGTGCATGAGTGGACTGAAATCTATTTCCCACTTGGCACATTCAGTGGCTACAATTCCTCCCTCGTGTGTGTTTTCCCCTTTGCTCATCACCATTCTTTCTCTGTTCTCGTGTTCCGGTACTGCGCGTGGTTTGCAAATCTCTTTACTTTTTCGCTTTCACTTTCTCACTTTTTCTAAACCCCGGCCTGATAGCCAAATGAACATTACACTTGGTACTTTAACATAAATATAGTGTAGATTTTAATAACTAATCAGAGAGGCCAAAACTGAAGATGTTAAACAGATAAGAATAGTTTTAAATGAACATCAACCTTATACTACAGAAGATCCTGGAAGTTAAATGGCTGGAGATTGAACCTCGTCCCTGGGGAAAAATCAAAGTTCTTTCCCTAAATTTTCACACGGAAACTTGTTGATGAAAATTAGCCTGGAATGGTCAGTTTTGCTTTCCGGAGAATACATGATCTCATTTGATTAGCTGTTTAGATTGGCTTCAACTGTCCCCAACATCATTTTATGGTTAGTGTTTGGCCTTGTTATACCACAGTAATTTCATTGCCTAATGATTTGCATCTCTTGCATATACAGCTTGATTTTGTCATTCAAATGTCATTCTCTCACAGCTGGAAACAACTCGAAAATATTGGGATATTTTTATAGACAATTGCTGTAGTTTTCATTGTTGGGGAAAATAAGAATAAAGTGTAACAAAGGAGTATCAACCAAATGTCTGGTCCCTGGCTGCCTATTCAGCTACAAAAATTCTCACTTCTTGGTGCAATGATTCTGTCTGCATGCACATTGTTACTGTGGAAATGGATGTGTGAGGCCAGGAATTCTAGAATCATGGGAGGGAAGATAGATTCCATGACCATGCCTTAGCTTGTGAATTGCTTGTTCTTTTTAGCTTTCCTGCTCCAATTAAATATGGGAAGAGGTATTCTGCTGCAGTTAGTACAGATTTACCCAAGTGGTTATAACAGACTTGGGTTCAAATATGCCTTATCTATTATCACTCCACGTGTCCCTGAGAAATTATTTTAGTTCTATCTACTTTACTTTCTTCATCTTTAAGTTAGAGACTTAAAATAATATATGCAAAAATGTTATGACATTTCATAGTGTTACTTTGATGTTTGAATGAGTTATTATTTGTCATTAATTTCCTACATTCATCAGAGAATGCTGCCCACTAATAGCTTTCATTGTGGTTGTTTTGTTTTTATTGATGCTTCGTGCATTTCGTACATCATCTTCCAGTTTAGCTCAGGCACACATCCCCTTCCCTTCCCCCACCCCACCCCTACCCACTCCAGATCATGCATTCTGCCGTAACTTTTTTGCATCTTTCTCTGTTTTATTGTTTTGTCTTGTTTTGTTTTCATTTTGTTGTTTTATGCTTTTATTGTGTCTTTTTTTTTCTTTTCAACACTTTGCTTAATCTTTTTTAAAAATCTTTTATTTATTATTTTTTATGTGTATGAATGTATTGTCTGCATGTAGGTTGGTGCATCCATGTCATGCAATATGTGGAGGTCAGAAGAGGGCATCAGATTCCCCTGAAACTGGAGTTAAAGATGGTTCTTAGCCACCATGTGGGTGCTGGGGATCAAACCCGGGTCCTCTGCAAGAGCAGTTGGTGCTCTTAACCACTGAGCCGTCTCTCCAGCCCCACTTTGCTTCATCTTATCAGGCAGGAGCTTCTTTGTTTACTTGCTTGCTTGTTAGTTTTAGAGACTGGCAAGCACCACCACATCTGGTCTATGCAATGCTGAGGATCAAACCCAGTGCTCCGTTCGTGCTTTGCAAGTGCTCTATCTATCGAACTATGTCCTCAACCTTTCGGACAGAATTTCTTTGGTTATTTTTGCTCTACTCAGAATGCAACATATTGAAATAAGTAAACATTTTGAATTTAAACTACTTTCTGAAGCTGTACACAGAGGTTATAAATCTGCTATTGCTTATGGTCAAGACAATGTTACTGGCTTCTTCACTGCAGCCTTGTTAGGTAAATCTGTTACTAACTCCCCTTTCACAGAAAGATGCTTGAGGTGGAGCTCGAGAAAAAGCATATGAAGATCAAGGTCACCTGGTGAGTCATGAGAATTCCTCCCAGAGTTAACATTTTCAGTATGCTTGGGGAAACTCTCTGGACTGCTTCATCAACAGCTTTTTTCAGTAATGAATGACCTCAAAATAACATAGTTTATTTGAGGAGTGATAATCTCAGGAGTTGTTTTGTATTTTATTTCTGATACCACCACTACATCATTACAGTAAAATCTTTTCAAGAAAAGACACGCTCTTTGCTAAAATGTATAATGCCAATCAAAGTGAGCATCTCATTTTTTTACTCATTTATCTATATGTATATTAGTTAGCCGCCATAAACTGGATGTCGTACATGACAGGACTTCATTTCTCACATCCCAGTTTCTCCAAAGTCCAACATCCAAGCACTAGTGTATTCAGTTCCACAGTAGAGAAGAAGAAAGATGCTAAGTAAAATTCCCAGCGTATCTTCTTAGGACATGAATCCCATCATGAAGGTCCCAATCCCATGACTTTATCTAAAGTAATAACTTCCCATGTTCCCCTTCTCCAAATAATGTCTCATTGGGATTTATGGATTTTACAAATGAATAGAAGAGGAGGCACAACTCAATCAATAGCAATTTGTTCATTTGTTTGTTTGTTGACATAAATATCAATAACTACTGAAGGCTTTTTTATAAAACAAAAATATTACAGAACTTAGGGTTTAAGAGTTTATGTTTTGAAGCTTTAAATATAATTTAATTATAAAGAACAATGTTACCATTAACTAGAATAGTTTAGCCAGGTGTGGTGGCACATGCCTTTAATCCTAATACTCAGGAGGCAGAGGCAGGCGGATCTTTGTGAGTTCAAGGTCAGCCTGGTCTACAGAGTGAGTTCCAGGACAGCTGGGGCTACAGGAATACCCTGTCTTGAAAAGACAAAAAAAAAGTTTAAAGACTAAGCATGAGATGAATGTCAGAACTCCGAGTATGTTCTTAACAAAGGATGGACTCTCATCAGACACATTGGTAGAAAAGGTGGCAGGTGCTTATCTAATGTTATGAAGAATTTCTTTTTTTTTTTTTTTTGGTCTTTTTGAGACAGGGTCTCCCTGTAGCCCCAGCTGTCCTGGAACTCACTCTGTAGACCAAGCTGTCCTTGAACTCACAAAGATCTGACTGCCTCTGCCTCCTGAGTGCTAGGATTAAAGGCATGCACCACCACGCCCTGCTAATAATTTCTTAAAGAAGTTAAATGAGTCTGGAATCATCAGTGTACAAGTCACTATTTCTTTGAGGTAGCATTATGCTCCCTGAAAAGTTATTCTACTACATGAGTGTATTCTCTAAAGGAAAGTCATAGTATTGTGATAGTAGCATAGGAAATTTCTCTTAGACAAGTGAATTGAGGAGAAGAGAATACTGGAAATAAAATTCAGAATTTTCAATTGGGAGAGAGAAGTAGAAGAGAATGGCCAGGGTGTGATCTTGAATGTCTCATTAGAATCTTGAGGAAGACCAGATATAGGATGGAGAGAATATAAACACTCAGGTTCAGGGCAATGCCTAAGAGATAATAAGAAGCCCTTATTGGTATATTTATTTTATTGCCATTCACATATAAACATACCTGATAACCACTAATTTTTAAGTTCTAGGAACCCATTATGATATACACACTCAGTGACCGTCACTGATTTTTATTCCTTTATTATGGTTGTTGGGTTGGGTTTTGTTTATTTTAAGCAAGTACAAAAAGAAAAGCTGAAATATAGAGCTGCCCTTTCTGCTAGCAGGGAATTAAGAAAGTGATGGCCATATGAAGAGAGACCTTAAAATAGAAGAGTCTGCTATGTCAGATATCAAAACTCACTCTATTTCAATGGATCGAAAGGTTATTCCTGGACAAACTGTCAGCCCATGAAAGGAAACAGCCAGAATAGACCAGAGTCCAAGACAATAGCTCCAGAGAGAGTGGACTGTTTTGCTTTTCATCCACCTGTGCCCCTTTCCTAAGCCTAGGGAACAATCTGCGGAAGAGGGGGCGCGGTAGAATGTAAGGGCTGCGATTGGGGTGAATGGTGAAACTACAGCAATGTAGTCTGAACACTCATTTGATCAACTTGATTGAACATACAACCCCTCACCCCCTGCTGGATGGGGCGGCTGGGGGGGGTTGACAACAGCCTGTAAATTGGTTTCATATGAAGGATGCTTGTACTCATGGATCATCACTTATAGCTAAAAAAAACTGAGAGAAAGATGCAGGACAGTTATGGCAAAATGCATGATCTGGGATGGGGTGGGAGTAGGGGGGAAGGGAAAGGGAAATATGCCTGATCTGAATTGGAAAATGATGTATGAAATGCACAAAGCACCAATAAAAAAAAATGAATACATCTAGATCTCCAAGGAGAGTGGCAACACGGAATTACTTTTCCATTGAATTATTTTGTCAGCTTCTTCTCACACTAATAGGAAACTAAATAAGTAAAATGGGAATTTCTCTTTGTTTTCCCATTCCCCTTAAGATATACATAAATCATTTGTAAGTATATACAAATATTTTTAAAGCCAAATATGCATACTTGTTATGATTCAAGTCCAACATGTCTCTCAAAAGTTCATATGTTGGTGGATTGTCCCTCAAAGCAACAATATTCAGATGCGGAGCCTTTGAGAGGCAACTGGATCATGGAGATTTTACTTCATATGGATTCATTGATGAATTTATGCTCAACAGGCCTGTGGGGAGGGGCTTTTTAGAACAGTGGACTTGCACTCTGCTTCCTGGTGGCCAGGAGGTGAGCAGCTCTGGTCCCTTTGGTTCACTAAGCTGTCCACTTACCATGGGGTCAATGAACAAGGTGATCATGGACCAAAACCTCTGACACCATGAGTACAAAGAAAGCTTTCCTCCTTTTAAATAGTTTATCTGTGTATTGTGTCACAGTACTGGAAAATGAACTAACACAATTTCCACACTGAATAAACATGACCCTTCTAGAGCCTCAGTGAAAAGAAACAGTTAACTGAATTGGATAATTAATCTGTACATGAACAGAGTTATTAAATAAAAGCGATGCTTAGTTAATCGTTTTCCATTTTTGTCTGCCTGGTGGCTCTGAGATTTTCAACTGTTCTGAAAGCTAAGACACTTTATGATCTAGATGGAAAATAGATCTTTTAGTAAAGTATTCGTAGAGGTGAATGTTGACTATACTTCAAATTTGCGTGTTTGCTCATACAAATCACAGGTGAGTTGTACAAAACCAATTTCTGTGCATTTTCTGCATTTTAATCTCAGAAAGAATAGCTTCAGCATGGGCTGAAATCCAGCTCTTTGTCTCTGTCCAATACGATGCACATGAAAAATGCCTTCCATAGATCCAGGGTATCCAGTTTTCATTATTTTTATAATTTACTACACATTTCCCAGTAATTAAGGTTAACATTGCAGTCAACATATCTAAGACTATAGTTGCAATAATGCTAGACTGCCTTCAAATCTTGTAAAAGTTCCTTTTAAATAATCAGAGATTATTCAGAAGTTAACATACTTAGAAGACATGGAATTATTAAGTAGGCTAAACATTCTGTAGTATTTCTTCTTTTTGTCAATTTCTTGAACTTAGTTTTCCTTGGATTTATAGTCACTTTATATTTTTTGGTCTTTTTGAGATAGTATAAATATTTAACAATAAGTGTTTTATAAATCTTAAATCTTCAACAAATGGAAGAGTCTAAATAATCATAACTCAGATAATTAATTTATAATCTATATTTCACCTAATAGGAAAATAAGATATGGGAGAAATGATAAATATGAAATATTTCATATCCAATTTCACTGTAAAATTGCTTCATAATTTGAGGTTAAACAGAAGTGTGTTGTAGAATTAGTAAGCTGGAACATTAAAATGTAAATACCAGCTGCAAGGATTTGGTAACTCATAAACTCTTAGCAATTAATAACTCATAAAAGTATTCAGAGTAAT
Organism: Rhizomys pruinosus; assembly: GCA_009823505.1. Classification (NCBI taxonomy): domain Eukaryota; kingdom Metazoa; phylum Chordata; class Mammalia; order Rodentia; family Spalacidae; genus Rhizomys; species Rhizomys pruinosus. The sequence continues at coordinate 409,463 of VZQC01010644.1, read as the reverse complement.
TTTATTATGTCACCAAGTAGCTAGTGTTTCAACATGGTAATAACCCACATAAAACACAATTTCTATAGTTAAAATTGTAGGATCAAAAATACGTTGACATTTTTGTCCAATATCACATCAGTAGCAGAAACCCTGAAGAGCAAAATTTCTAGGTCATGATATTCTTGTCCTCTTGAGGTAGGTAACTGAGTTATTCTGGGAGTATATAATGCAAAGCAGCACTACAGGCCAGTAGCACCAGATCAGTTGCGACACCTGGATATGTCTCCAGACATTGCCAAGTTTCCTGCCTTAGTTAAGGGTGGAAATAACTCCTCATCAACAATCATGTGTACCCAGAACATAGCTTAGCCTTTGATGACTGAGTTGGCCTAAGAACAGACATTGGTTTGATGGACTTGAGTCATAATTCTTTGCAAAAATTTATGTGACTCATTCTGAACTTAGCCTTGTAAGAACTATGTCCCATTTCAATTTTTGTTTGTGATTTTGTTTTTGTTTATTGATGATTTTGAGGCCTCACTTTGTATCCCATGCAGGCCTCAAATTCACTACATAACCCAGGCTACAATTGAACTTAAGATCTTCCTTCCTTAGACCTCATAACACTCTGAGGATTACACAGGCCCACCATCATATCAGAGTAGGAGGCTGAATATTGTACCATTAAGTGATTAGTTAGTTTACTTTCATATTTGTTTACTGTGGTGCTGAGATTCTATTATAGAGCTTTCTATGTGCTAGGCAAGTGTTTTACATCAGTCCATCCCTACCCCTCACTTATTGGCGCTATTCAATTTAATGATATATTTTATTGATTTTGTACTTCAGAGTGATGATTGATTCTTATATGTACATTTTATAAAAATCACATGAATTTTAAACAATTCTTTTTTAAGTTTCATAGACTAAGGTTACATACTTACACACAGAAACAAATACATTTTAAAATACTTTTAGTTCTGTTATAATTCAACCTCCAATAAAGAGGTTGAAATTGGGAAAATGGGGGCACTTTAAGTGGCAAGAGAGAAAGGAGGCTTAGACGGAGAGAGATAGGAGGGAAAAATAAGTCTTAACTCATTTGAAAAACAAAGGGGAAACAGATTAGTTCAAAAACCTATGCTATATCTCTACATAAATCCATGTGTATAGCTGAAGGCCATATAATAAGAAAGAGTGCCAGACAGGAGAAACCTTCCTTTGAGTTTTTGGCCAGGGTAGTTTAGGAGACTCCCAAAATTGCACAGGCTCTTGCTACAGACCTTAATTGCTTTCAAGGAACTTGAAGGTAAATTCATACTGCTAAACACAGGACATACTTTGGACACAGGATTTTGAGGAATGGAGCTGGAACTAGCTCTCACAGTTTTAGAGAACACTATGCAATCTGCTATGGGAGGACCACAATAGATGATCCAACCCTAGGTTTAAGACCTAATAATCACAACAATGACCAGCACAGTAACCTATATTGGGGCAGTAGTGGCACTTTTATATTTGGAGTAATCAACAGCAACTTAATTGGATTTAAGGCCCACTCAGTGAGAGGGAACTCATATATGGTACTGTAAACATAGCCAAATACTCATGACTGAAGAGGTCATAGATCTTAGACAAAACCCTAAGGTTGTCACACCCTTAGACAAATGTAATTTCTTACTATGTGCATAATATGTATCATTACATTTACAGACAAGGATGCCAGTCAGCTCTCATCAAAGAAGTTTCTCTTGTAACAGATGGTGACTATTACAGAGTTCCTAAAATGGCCACATATGGTGATTATCTGTGAAATCCCCAATCCTAGATTATACATCTACAATGTAACCTCTATACCAAAAGCTCATGGAACATAGTAGAACACAGACATGGCAGAGAGAATAATAAGGTATTTCTCAACTCTCATCAACATAGCTGCCTCATGCAACAGAGTTACATGAAGACACAAGGACACAAATGGCCAAGAGAATAAGAGTCTGTAAGGTGCTGGTCGTTGGACAGGTCTCCTATACTAAACTTCGCCTATCCAAGGCTCAGGGACCATTGTGAAAAAGGAGGCAGAAAGATTGTGAGAGCCAGGGGAGGAAGTGCATGACCATATGGAAATAGAGTCTTACAGGCTCCTGGGACCCTGTTCACATGAGCTTCCAGCAATGGTTTCAACATGTTCAAAACTCATGCAAACTCAAGCAAACAAAAACCCAGCATAGAACTGCAGAAATGAGCAACAGGACACAATTTTAGCTGAATAACTATTGGCAGCTGATTATTATTAGGTGAGTGAGGAACAGCTGATCTTCTAAAGGGAGTGAGTGACTGTAGAACAGTGCCCCTTTTCTAAGCCTAGGGAACAATCCGCGGAAGAGGGGGCGTGGTAGAATGTAAGGGCTTCGATTGGGGTTAATGGTGAAACTACAACAATATAGACTGGACACTCTTTTGATCAACTTGATTGAACATACAAGCCCCCCCTTTCAGGATGGTGGGACCCATGAGCTGTGTGGGTTTGGGCACAACTGCTTGCAAATTGGTTTTACATGAAGGATGCTTGTACTCACAAATTATCACTTCTGTTAAAAAAAATGAAAACAAAACAAAACAAAAAAGCAGAGAAAGATGCAGAAAACTTACGGCAGAATGCACAATCTGCGATGGGTAGGGATGGGGTGGGGGGGAAGGGAAGGGGATATATGCCTGAACTGAATTGGAAAATGATGTATGAAATACACAAAGCATCAATAAAAATAAATTAAAAAAAATAAAAAAATAATAATAAAAAAAGAACAGTTGAGTAGACCTCAGTGGATGAACTCGCACTGAGGGACGTTCGGGGACACTAACTTGATGCAATAAACCTTATGATCAACAGCAGGGTGCTATGGGAGGGTGCCAGTGGGGAAGGGAACATAAGGATGATTAAGATGTTCTGTGTGAAATACACATAAATTCAATAAAAACTCTAAAAGAGGTTCTTTTTTTCAAAGTCAGTGTAAATTAGGAAATGCCAGTTGAGTGATGCTAGTGTTGACATCTCCTTGGCACATCAGTCTCTCAACCGCCCTCATTGGTCTCCCTTTTTTCTTTGTTACTTCTTTTTTCCAATGATGTATTTAGGGAAAAACAAATGCATTAGACTTCCTAATTCTTGTGACTATGTTTTACATTAGAAAGGAGCCTAGAGTTTCTAGCAACAGGATTTGTCTCTGTCTCTTTGTCTCTCTGTCTCTCTCTCTCACAGCTTTATAGTTTCTTTGCATGTTCATTTGATTATACAGAAAATATTTTGTCTTCTTATCAGTGGTGATTGCATTCAAATAGCCAGACATTATTGGTGATATGTTATGTGCTATACTTTGTTATTAGGGTGAAGGATATATTAAGAAAGGAAAAGGCATAATTTCAGTGAGTTTCCAGTCTAGTTAAGGAAAACCAGCATACAAACATATGTTGGTGGTGAGTAAGGAGCTAATGAGTTGTGTCTTGCCTGCCTCCTTAGTGGCTGTACTAGTTATCTTTCTTGTCACTGTGACTGAATGCCTAACTGGAACAGCTGAAGATAGGAAGGGTTTATTTTGACTTATGGTTTGAGAGAATATATCCATCACAAGAGCCTGACGACAGTGGAGCTAGAACTGAGCTGGAAACCTCCCTGAAGATCATTTCTCATAGATCTAGATTATAGTGTGTAAGCTGCTGAGGGAGAAAATCAATTGATGATTCAACTCAGCTCTATAGTCTAGTAATCACAATGGCTGGCATAGCTAACTACCTCTATTAGTGCAGAATAGCCACTTTTACCTAGGGGGTAATTAACATCTTTCTAATTAGACTTAAAACCCTCACAATGGGAGGACACTGTAAATAAAGCCATATACACATGGCTGGAGAGGTCCTAGAGAAAACCTTGTCTCTGTGATATCTGTAGACAGAAGACAGCTTTTCATGGCACTCTTCCTATCCTCTAGTTTTTACATTATTTCTACTTCCTCTGCTTCCCTGAGCCCTAGAGGGGCTGATATAAAATCCCATTTATTGCTGAGAACTCAGGAGCCACTTAACCTCAGCACTTCTACCAGCCAGGTTCTCTGCATTGGCCATCACTCACTGATAACAGAAGCTTATCTGAGAATAACACTAATCATTGGAATAAACAAATATTTAGAATGCAGTTTCAGAGTCAAAGTTTCAGATTCAGAAACTTTGAGAAAGTTTGAGACTAATCCAATTATTTTCACTGTTTTCTATAGTTCTTTTATACCCATCACTGCTGACCGCTCATCAGACTCCACATTAACTGCTTTGGTCTACGACCAGGAGGTATTACAATTCCAGTCAGTTGTAGAAGGAGACATGTTGAGCATGATTGTTATTAATTCCACTTCCCTTGCCATGCAATATTCCATTTGTTTGTTTCTCCAATAGAAAACCAACCTCAACCTTAATTTATACCTCAACTTCCCTTCTCTGAATAGGTATTGAATCCATTCCAATCAACTTTGGCCCCTTTCTAAAACAAGTGTTTCCTGTCTTAAGTTCAATACTAAATTTTGCTGGATTGTCAGATTAAAAGAAAATGGCCAGCCAGTGCCCAGCTTTGGCTCCTGGGTATCTCTTTTCTCCTTTGTGGCTAGAATCCAGAGAAGCAAGTGGGACAGGGTGTCTCTGAGAATGCTATCTGCAGTATTTGAAAACCCACTCAGGGAGACCTTGTGAAAACTTTAAAAAAATGTTTCAAAAGCAATATACTTTGTGTGTATATGTGTATATCTGTGCACATGCATGTGTATGCTGGGTGTGGTGTATGCACACCTATGTGTGGGTGTATGTGCCCACACATGCAAATGTAGAGGTCAGAGGAGGAAGCCAGGCCTCTTCCTGTATTACTCTCCACCTTAATTTTTGGAGACAGGGTCTGTCACTGAACCTCAATTTTTTAGCTAGGTTTTTGAGCCAGCTTGCTATTGGCATCTGCTTGTTTCTGGCCCTGAATTCCAAAAACTTGGCTCTGCCAAGTTTTTAGATGAGTTTCAGGGACTTGAACTCGAGTACTTTTGCTGTCACAGCAAACAGTTTTACCTACCAAGGTATCTTCCCAGCCCTAAAAATAATATACTCTAAAAATATTTCAGAGTTGCTGGGTGTGGTGGTGCATGCCTTTAATCCTAGCACTTGGGAGGCCAAGGCAGATGGATCTTTGTCAGTTCAAGACCAGCCTGGTCTACATAGCAAGTTCCAGGACAGCCAGAGCTACGGGGAGACCCTGTTTCAAACAGAACAAAAAACAAAAATTGACTTTATCCACAGATTCAGAAATATTTTTAATTGTTTCAATCTTAGAGCTGTTTTGGTTTGGTTTCAATCTACTTCTATATTATTATTTCTTTCTGCAATGTTATTACTAGTTACTACAAAATTACTGTCTGTTCTTAACAGCTCAGCCACCTTTTAAAAGATTCCAAAAAGCCTGGAAACTGAGTCTCATTAACCTATAATGGATCTTGAACTTCAGAGGATTGTATTACTCCCTTCAGAAGGTTGTGGTACAGAGGGGTATGCTACTCCCTGCAGAAGGGTGTGCTATTCTGATTGTCCAAGGTAGACTAACTTTGGCCTTGTAGGAAGAACCAGTTCCACCAACTTGAAAAGAATTAGGAAAGACTAAGTAATAGATTTCACAGGAGAATCAGGGTACTGTCAGGAGATGGAGGAGAAGACATTCCAACTGCTGCTTAATATACCTAGTTTCATCAGCTTACTCAGAAATTACTAATATTTTCTTCTCTGAACTTTAAACACTACTTTTAAATCATTTTAAGGACATTCATTTACACTCTTCTTAAGTAATGAAGCATATCCAGTCTTTTTCTTTTTTTTCAATCTTTTTACTTTTTTTTCAGTTTTTATCTGCCAATTTGACAGTGAAATGTTTGTATACTATGACATGATTGGGAAAGGCCAAAAAATGTGTTCTCAAGAATCACTTTCTGGCTAAAAATACAAGATACTAACTTGAGTGGCCTTAGTCTCTTAAAGAAAGCTATGAGCAAGTTTGTATGTCATAAAGCATTTACTTTCAAGATAAACAGGAACAGCTTTCGATCAGTCTGAAAGAAAGTTGTTTGAGTAATATCTCTTAAGTTGTAAGAGATAAACTGACTATAAATCTCCAGTCCATCTCATCTCTGTAAACTGCATCTGTGTGTCTTTGAAATTAGATAGGAACAGAAGGGAGCAAAGGACGGCTGCGATGGGAAAGATAAACCACTGGAAGCTATTAAGGTTTATTATGACCATCTCCACATATTTGCCAGCAGACAAATTTGGAAAAACATAAATTGAAGCAGGCTGTCCTGAGTTAATGAAACTATCACTCTTCGTTGCCCACTGGTTTTTATGTCAGTGTGGAATGAACTACCTGGCAGAAGCATCTGTTCATCCCACAGAACCAGCCAAGGGCTCTTATACACAGCTTTCTCACAATTGCTGCAGAAGGTCAGGTATATGAATGGTTGCTGAAAATGACAACAAATGCATAAATGTCACTGCCAAAAACTTATATTGAGCATGCCTTAGGTTATAGGCCTTTGAAATACAACAGCTAGGCAAGAAAACATAATCATGAGACTAACGGGCTGGCTCAGTGCTACTAAGGAAAGAAAGTTAGGACACAGTGAGACAGCTGAAGGGAATCTTCAGTCTTCCTTAAAAAAAAATCATAGGATCCAGTCTTAAACAAGCTTATTGGGTTATTTTGCATGAGCTGGTCTGCCTTCTCATTGTCATCAAGTATCAAGATGTTTTTATGTGAGCTAAATTCCTGATAAATACCTAGGTCAAATATGAGTAAGTAAAACTCTCAGGGGCCACATGATAGTTCGATTTGGATCCTTAGATGGACCAAGTCAACCACATAGTCAGGGGATTCTTCTTCATCTGTGCACAGATGAAAACAGACAAACACATACACACACACACACACACACACACACACACAGACATACATACATTTTTAGATAATGCCTCATGATCACAAACTAAAATAACTATGTCTGTCTGTCAAAAGTAAAATGGAAAAAAAGTTTGCTATCTAATAGCATTCTATACCCATGCTATATTCATACATAAACCTATATCTTCCATTCTTCAGTTGGAAGTTGGCATATTAGAAATTCTCCTAGGTGGGCATGGCGGTGCACACCTTTAACCCCAGCCCTTGAGAGACAGAGGCAGGCATATCTCTGTGACTTCGAGCCCAGCCTGGTCTACATAGTGAGTTCCAGGCCAGCTGGGACTACAGGGAGATCCTGTCTCAAAAAGACCAAAATAATTCCCACACAATACTTTGTAGAGGGAAATATTCAGCCATGCATTTACAAAGATTTTTTTCTGAAAGATTTACTGTTCAGCTTCCTTCCTTGCATTTTTATAACTCAGCTAAATGTCCTAGAGGCTCTGATTTGATCAAGCCAGTATAAATCAAATATCCCTAAATGCACTTTCCTCTAATTTATCTAAATGTTTTAATTAATTTTCTGCTTTCATTTTAAGTCAATTATTTCTCATCAGACATATCCAGTGCTTCAAGGTTATTCATAGTTTTGGTGTCAATACTTGCTGATGTCTTTTCTCCACTTCAATGGGTGACACATTAGGAGGATGGGCAATTAGGTTGGCACTAGTTCTCAGAGAGGGGGTCTACAAACAGGGTTAGGCAAGAATGATCAGCTGAAGGGACACCACTGTCTTCAAAGTGGTACAAAAGCTCTTCAGAATGCATCATTGGAGCAGGCCTCAAGTAAATGTACAGAACTATGATACGACGCTGGCGACAGTCAATACTTTGAACAGAAGCAACAACGCCCTGTTATTAGAATACATTGACGTATTAGGAATGGTTTTCTCAAATCCTATTAACTAGCTGCCAATTTGAACTGACAGGAAGTTAAAAGATAGCACCATTGTCTTAGATTTATTGTGGCTTCCTGTCTACTTATTTATTACATGAATTAAAACAAGAAAAGGAGAGTTTGCATTGACAACATCATGTAGGGAATGTAGAAAATAAATCCCAACCTGCATCTTAGCAAAGAGAACCCCAGGCAGCAGCTAGGTGACTGCTGTGCTGAATTTACACATAATTGAAAGTGAACTTCAAGTTATAACAGGGCGACCACATCACCAGCCACTCCAAATATGTTGCATCTGACCAGACACCAGATGAGCACAAGAAGGAGGCTTCAGACCTGCTTTTGCATCTGTGCTCCCCTCTGGCTGGACCATGTGTCAAAGATTAAATTTAGCTCCTCCTATACACTGCTAGTATTTGCTCTGATTCCTTGTTCTCTTTCAACTGGTTTTCCTGTGCCCACCCGAATCACATATTTTGTAAGAATTCTGTCTTCTATTTATTTTCTCTAAGGAACAAGACAATTTGATTCAGGATCTCCATGCTTCCCATTTTCCTCAATGACTATATAATTTCTTGCACTGTGTGTTCATTCAGATGTTTATTTTATACCAGGAAACATACTAAACATTAGGAAAAGAAAAAGACATATAGGAAGCACAGACTCTGCTCTTAGAAAGTACAGCACAACTGTTACTGAGGTCTGGGTTTAGGACTGCTGTTTGCATGTACTTTTTCTTTCTTTTTTAAAATTTTTTTATTTATTTATTTTTGTATGTGTATGAATGTACTGTCTGAATGCAGGTTTGTGCACCAGTGTCGTGCAATGCAGCGGAGGTCAGAAGAGGGTGTCAGATTCCCCTGGACCTGGAGTTAAATATGGTTCTCAGCCCCCATGTGGGTGCTGGGGAACTAACCCCTGGTCCTCTGCAAGACCAGTCGGCGCTCTTAACCACTAGGCCATCTCTCCAGCCCCTTGCATGTACTTTTTCATAAGGGTTCACACGGATTTTTAAAAGTTGCAAGTATCTTTATTCAAAATGAAGTAATAGTACAAATTAGAGAATGCCACACTGTCAGCATTGACAGCAGGCTACATGAGTGAGGGTACTCAGGTGCCTGAAATTTTGTTTGGGGCCTTTTTATGGAGTTCAGAATAAGAGAAGTTTTGTTGTTACGGGGCTACAGTGTGAGCAGTTCTATATTTTGATAACTATATTAAGTCATATAATTTATACTGTGTATGCCCCTTTGATATTATATCCAATTTTAATCATATGTATTCCCAATTATTCATAGACATAAGATGCTAAATAGAGCATGGTCCCCCACAATCCACTATAGGACACGGTTTTATCTTTTTTACACATGCATCCCAAACCAGTTAGGTTAGATGATATTTTCCATTCTTCATACACATATTACATTGGAAATGTATCTGAATAGGAACTGTCTAAATTGAATTGCTGTTAGGTGAAGTGAATCATACACTATTATTCAGAGAGAAGTGTTCAAGGTTACTGGATGTGTTGTTCAGAGACATACAGGTAAAGGAGACAGAATGTCAAGTACATTACCAGAAGGCACGCCAGTGTGGAAACCCAAGCCTAATACAGTCCCAGGTTGCTGAGTTAGTCCTTGTTTTCCTGCTTCGCCCAGGTCACAAAGATGCTAAAAAGAAATTACTGGTGTGGGAATATGAAAACTAGATAAGCTTTAGGGAAATGTCAAAATTAAACAACCTGACTCAGGTGGGCTGAGAAACTGCAGGACTGCACACCAACACTCAGAGGCATGCCTCAGGGTCCAGGCAGGACACAATGCCCCAGCACATGATTGACCTGGGCAGAGCCACCCAGCCATGCTAAGCAGCAAGCCAGGATCCCAGTGAACTCAGATGGGCTGAGAAACTACAGGACCCCACACTAACACATGGAGGTGTGTCTCAGGTTCCAGGTGGGACAACATGCCCCACCTCCCACATGATTAATGTGGGTGAAGGGAACACCCCCACCCCGGCCCACATTATGGTTCAGACAATCCAGTAGGTGCAGTGTTAGTGATTCTAGGCCCCACAGCCAACATAGAACTGAACAGCAGGAAGCACAGTGAATGACCAACCAATCCTCCATAATAACATTCAGGACTAGCACAAGAAAAATAAACCCACATGCCAAAGCCAAAACAAAAAATAACAACATGGGAAAAGCCCGTTGTAAATGGAAAGTGAACTCAACCAGTAGTATAGACGATCCCTACAATGAGTTCCCCCTGGAAGAAAACAAAGCCGTGGACCTTAGAAGAATAGTCCTAGACATATTCAAAGAAATAAAAAAAACAACAACAAAGAATAAATCAGAGAAGTAAGGGGAGAAAATGAAAAATTCAGGAAGGATCTAGAAGGGAACAATGACAAATTCTGGGAAGAACTAGAGGGGGAGAATGACAAACTTCAAAAAGAACTAGAAGAAGAGAAACCCAATTTCTGAAAAGAACTAGAGGAAGAGAAACACAATTTCTGAAAAGAACTAGAGAAAGAGAAACACAATTTCTGAAAAGAACTAAGGGAAGAGAAACACAATTTCTGAAAAGAACTAGAGGAAGAGAAACACAATTTCTGAAAAGAACTAGAGGAAGAGAAACACAATTTCTGGAAAGAACTAGAGGAAGAGAAACACAGACTCTGAAAAGAACTAGAGGAAGAGAAACACAAACTCCAAAACCAACTAGAGGGCAGAATGACAAACTCCAGAAGGAAGTAGAAACACTGAAAAGATCCCAGATTGAAATGAAAAACGAAACAGACCAGGAAGCAAGGAGCTACACGTAGAGAATGACAAGCTCCAAAAGGAAATGGAAATACTAAAGAAATCACAGTAAGAAATGAAAAAGTAAATGGAACATTCATCCAATTAATAAGAAAGGATGGGAAAAAGCCTCAGAAGCAGAACGTATGAAGCAGAAAATAGGATATCAGACCTGCAGGATAACACAGAACAACTGAAATGCTCAAGTGAAGATTATGAAAAATTCCACAAGAGTGGAATAACCAGGAAATGTAGGCTACTATGAAAAGACCAAATCTCTGCATCATAGGGACAGAGGAATGAGAAGAATCCCAAGACAGTGGTATTGATCAGATCTTCAACAGGATAATGGAAGAAAATTTTCCCAAACTGAAAAAAGACAAATCTATACAAATACAAGAAGCACATAGAACACCAAATAGACAAGACCAGAAAGGAAACTCCCCATGCCATATCATAGTTAAAATGCTAGATGCTCAAAACAAAGACAAAATACTGAAAGCCACAAGAGAGAAAAACAACAAATTACATATAAGGGGAAACCCACCAGAATTATAGCTGACTTCTCAGTGCAAACTATGAGAGCCAGAAGAATGTGGATCAAAGCAAAGTATTCCCAGTGCTAAAGGACTTTAGATGCCAACCCATATTACTATACCCAGAAAAATTGTCAGTTATAGTTGAAGAAAAAAGAAAAATATTTCATGACAAAAACAAAATGAAGGAATATGTCAAGAAATCCAACACTTCAGAAAATACTCAAAGCCATTCAAAGAACAGAGGAAAGGAGCAACTAACCCCAAGCAACTAAAGAGAGAAACGAATAAAAGTATTAACAGCATGAATACAAACCTAGACCAAGAATGCAAAAAAAGAATAAGTTGAAAGGAAGCAACACACATCTCTCAATAATAACCTTAAACATGAATGGTCTAAACTCCCCAATCAAAAGGAATAGACTGGAAGAATGGAATAGGAAACAGAATCCATCCGTATGTTTTCTACAAGAAACCCATCTTACCCTCAAGGACAGACACCACCTCAAAGTGAAAGGATGGAAAGAATATTCCAAGCAAATGGTACCAAAAAGAAGCAGGAGCTGCTATCTAATATCAGACAAATTAGAATTCAAAGTAAAACTAATCAGAAGACACAAAGAGGGCCACTACATACTTATCAAAAGAACAATTAACCATGAAGCTTTCACAATCATAAGTATATAGGCACCAAACTTCAGTGCACCAAACTTTATAAACATGATTCTACAGGACTTCAAGACACAGATTGTTCCCAGCACACTAATAGTGGGGGATCTCAATACTGAGCCCATTAGATAGGTCAACTGGACAAAGAATAAACAGAGAGACATCAGAACTGAACAATGCAATACACCAAATGTACTTCACAGATATCTACCCAATATTCCACCTAAACACCAGAGAATATGCATTCTACTCAGCACCCCCACAGATCATTCTCCAAAATCAACCACATACTGGGACACGGAAAACACCTCTACAAATACAAAAGCATTGAAATAATTTCATGCATTTTATCAGACCACAGTGCAATAAAGCTAATTATGAACACCACAATAAGCCTGACTAGCTACAAGAACACATGGAGACTAAAAAACACAATCCTGAATAATGAATGAGTCAGGGAAGAAATAAAGAATGAAATAAAAGTATTCATGGAACTAAATGAAAAAGACAATACAACACAACAAAACCTGGGAGATCCTTTAAAAGCAGTCCTAAGGGGGAAATTTATAGCATTAATTGCCCACATTAAAAAAAACAGAAAGTGGGGCTGGAGAGATGGCTCAGCGGTTAAGAACACCAACTGATCTTGCAGAGGAACTGAGTTTGATTCCCAGCACCCACATGGTGGCTAAGAACCATCTTTAAGCTGGGTGTGGTGGCCCACACTGTTAATCCCAGCCCTGGGGAGGCAGAGGCAGGTGGATCTCTAAGTTCAAGGCCAGCCTGGTCTACATAGAGACCTCCAGGCCAGCTGGGACTAAAGGGAAACCCTGTCTTAAAAAGACAAAAAAAAAAAAAATACCCAGAAAGGTAACAAATAAATGATCTAACATTACAGCTAAAAACACTTGAGAGACAACAACAAATGGACCCTAAACCCAATAGACAGGAAGAAATAGCAGGAATCAATGAAATAGAAACAAAGAAAAGAATAAATAAAATCAACGAATCCAAAAGATGGTCCTTTGAAAGAATAAACAAGATAGACAGACCTCTAGCACACTTGACTGAAAGAAAGAAAGAAAGAAAGAAAGAAAGAAAGAAAGAAAGAAAGAAAGAAAGAAAGAGCAACTCCAAATTAATAGTATTCATGATGAAAATAGAAACATCACAACAGATAAAGAAAAGATTCAGACAATCATATGAAAATACTTCAAAAACCGGTACTCTACTAAGTTTGAAAACCTAAGAGCAATGGATGAATATCTGAAATCCTGGGAACAAAAAAAGCTTAACCAAGAAGAGATTGGCCATCTAAACAGACCCATAACATCTGAGGAAATTGAAAATGTAATAAAAAAAACCTCTCAACTAAAAAAAGCCCAGGCCAGGGCTCGAGAAATAGCCTAGCGGTTAAGAGCACCGACTGCTCTTGCAGAGGACCTGGGTTTGATCCCCAGCACCCACATGGCGGCTAAGAACCGTCTGTTACTCCAATCCAGGAGAGCTCCAGTTCCAGGGGAATCCAAGACCCTCTTCTGACCTACGCGGCATTGCACAACACGGGTGCACAGACCTGCATGCGGACAGTACATTCATACACATACAAAAATAAATTAATTAATTTTAAAAAAAGCCCAGGCCTAGATGGTTTCACAGCAGAATGCTATAAAACATTTACAGAGGTCTTACAACCTTTACTACTCAAAGTATTCAGAAGGATACAAACAGAAGTAAATCTCCCAAACTCCTTCTGTGAAGCCAGCATCACTCTAATACCAAAACCAGGCAAAGACACAACCGAAAAAGAAAACTATAGTCCCATCTTACTAATGAACAGATGCAAAAATTCTAAACAAAATACTTGCAAATCGCATACAGATGCACATCAAACAGATCAACCATCATGACCAAGTTGGATTCATACCAGAGATGCAGGCAGGCCTGGTTCAACATATATAAATCAATAAATATCATAAAACTCATAAATGGACTGAAAGACAAAAATCACACAATCATCTCAATTGATGCAGAAAAAGCCTTTGACAAAATATAGCATCCCTTCGTGTTTAAAGATCTAGAGGGAATTGTACTGAAGGGAACATTCCTCAATGTAATTAAAGCCATATACAATGAACCCACAGCCATCATCCTAAATGGAAAAAATTAGAACCATTCCCCTTAAAGACAGGAACCAGGCAAGGCTACCCCCTATTGCCATTCCTCTTTAATATAGCGCTTGAAATGTTTGCTGGGCAATAAGTCAAGAAAAGGAAATTAAAGGAGTACTAATTGGAAAAGAGGAAGTCAAACTATCTCTGTTTGCAGATGATGTAATAGTTTAACTGAGGGATGCTAAAATCTCCACCAGAAAACTCCTAGAAACAATTAAGAGTTTCAGTAAAGTGGCAGGATACAAAATTAACCTAGAAAAATCAGTAGGCTTTATTTACACCAACAACAAACAAATGAAAAAAGAATATAAGGAGACCTTCCCACTTACAAGAGTCTAAATAAAATAAAATAAAATAAAATAAAATAAAATAAAATAAAATAAAATAAAATACCTGGGGACAAATCTAACCAAAGACACCAAAGATCTCTGCAACAAAAAATTTAAACCCCTGAAGAAGGAGATTGAAGAAGACACCGAAGATGGATAAACCTCCCATGCTCATGGATTAGAAAAATTAACATAGTAAAAATGTCCATTCTACCCAAATTAAGATACAGATTCAATGCATTCCCAATTACAATCCCCACAAGTTTCTTCACAGACTTGGAAAAAGTTCCTTAAATTCATATGGAACAATAAAAGACCCGGAAATAGTTAAAGCAAACCTGAGTGGAAAATGCAATACAGAGGGGATCACCTTACCAGACTTCAAGTTATAGTACAAGGCTATAGTCATAACGACAGCCTGATATGGGCACAACAAAAGACCCACTCATCAATGAACAAAATTGAAGATCCAAATTTGAGCTCATACAATTTCAGCCACTTCATAAATGGGCCAAGAAAGCCCATTGGAGGAAAGACAGCATCTTTAGCAAATGGTGCTGGCAAAACTGGATCACCATATGTAGAAGAACAAAATTAACCCCCTACCTCTCACCCTGTAGAAAAATCAACTTCAAATGGATCAAAGACCCTAACGTGAAACCTGAAACTCTAAAGGTGATAGAAGAAAAAGTTTGCAGAGACATAGGCAAGGAATAGACCATAAGACATAGGCATAGGAATAGACTTTCTAAATCAGACAGCAGCTGTGCAGGAAATAAGGTCAACAGTTGACAAGTGGGACCTCATTAAACTCAAAAGCTCTGTACAGCAAAAGAAATAATCAGGGAAGTGAAGAGAAAACCCACAGAGTGGGAGGAAACCTTCACCAGTGATACATCTGACAGAGCATTAACTTCCAGAATACATAAAATCCTCAAAAAACAAAGTTTTAAAAAAACTAACAAATGACTCACTCAAAAGATGGAGTAAAGAGTTGAACAGAGACTTCACCAGTGAGGAAGTAAGTAAAGATGGCTGAAAAACATCTCAAAAAAATGTTCAACATCACTAATAATTAAGGAAATGCAAATTAAAACCACTCTAACATATAATCTTACTCCTATAAGATTGGGTAAGATCAAGAAAACAAAAGACACCAAATACTGGAGAGGTTGTGAGGCAAGTGGAACATTCATCCACTGATGGTGGATATGTAAACTCATACAACCACTGTGGAAAGCAGTGTGGAGAACCCTTATAAAAATCTCAAAATGAGCCTACCACCTGACCCAGCCATACCACCCCTGGGTATATATGCACAAGAATGATCCTACCACAAAGATACATACACATCTATGTTCACAATAGCAAGAAGCTGGAAGTAACCCAGGTGTCCCTCAACTGAGGAGTGGATAACAAAAATATGGTGCTTCTACACAATGGAGTTCTATGCACAGTAAAGAAAGATGACATTATGAACTTTGCAGGTAAATGGATAGAACTCAACATTGTCATGTTACGTGAAGTAACACGGTATCAAAGAAACAAACAGGGAATGTTTTCCCTCATTTGTGGATGCTGAACCAAATTTCCCAATTGAAAGAAAAGCTGAGCAATGTTATTGTTATATCTCTTTCTATCTGAAAGCAACTGTGATGTTATAAGGTGAATCTCTTAATGAGCCCTAGAGTTAACTTACCACATCCTTTCAGATATGGTAACTAATGTATATATGCAAAAAGTATATATCCATATTTTAGAGTAACATAAAATTAAAGGGAAAAATATGAACTCCTAAACATATATCATAGTTAACATAGAATTTATTCCTGGAGGACATAATTCTGGTATATGTATGATGTTTATATAGGCATATTTTGGAGCAACACAATGGGGAGGGATCCACAGCAACATAGAGACTGGGTCAAAGAACGGATGGATGAATATAGTTAAATTCTGCCTAAATCTGTGGACCTTTACAGAGAAAAACTTTAAAAAGACTCAGAGAAAGATGAAGGACATGCATGGCAGAATGAATTATCTGGGGTGGGGTGGGGGAAAGGAAAAGGGGAATGTGCCTAAATTGAACTGAAAAATGATGTCTGAAATACATGAAACATCAATAAAGCATTATTAAAAAAGAATATGCTCACACAAAAAATTAAACAATGGGTGGTGAGGGAGCAGGTGGTCATGGACACTGTGCAGAAGTGTTTGTGGCTCTACTTGTAGTCCATGCCAATTTTGTGCTCCATGAGAAAAGGTTCTACTCCTTTAAAACATTCCTCATTTGATGAGACATCTAAGGCAATATTCTTATGTTGTCTGGCCCAGCAACCAGCTATCTGCATTGAGGATCTTGCTTGCTACCTGGAGTCAACTGACAGGATACTGAAAGTCCTAAGGATGCTTGGAAAGTCATGGTACTCATTGAGGAGAGCAAGGATTATGTGTAGCGTTGCTGTCATACACAGTTTGGGCTTCTTTGATGGAAACAGTGAAAGTACATATTGAAAATTCACAGGAAGGGGGAGTAGATGGAAATATTTATCAATAATCTATCAGGGGGTGATGCTTTATACATCAAGTACAATGGAAAATTTTCATGGAAAATCACCTAGACTATTAGTCTCATTCTGTGTTCCTGGCCAAAGTCTAAAGATTAGGAGTTTTCAGAGTGTTGGTCTGTGATGGTTAACCCTGTTAATCCTGGGTGTCAACTTGACTGGATTTGGAATGAACAAATATGAGAAAGAGATCTTCAGATTGGATTATCTCAAACTGGATGACCCACCCTAAATGTGGGCATTACCTTCTAATGGCAGCCTCTATAAAAGGCCTTGGGAGAAGGGTGCTCCTCCCTTTTTTGATGCTTGCCTTCTCTCTCACTGGTGAGTTCATCTTGCTGCTGCGATCATCTCTTTAGATCCCAGCATAGACTGAAAATGGGCAGATCTCCCTGAATTCATTGGGCCTTCAGCACTGTATTGGAACTACTGAGACATCCAGCCTCATGGACTGAGCAATGCCTGGATTCTCAGCTCTCCTGTGCAGAACAGTTACTGTTGGACTACTTGGACTCTAACCCATGAGCAAATCAATACATCTGTATGAATATATATATATATTTATATATATATATGATATATTTATATATGATATATTTATATATAATATATATATTTGTTCTATTGATATTGGTTGTTTCTTTAGAGAACACTGACTAATACAGGGTCCTTGGACAGGACTCATCCAGGGCACAGGGTCTATTGTGGAAGAGTGAATAGTGGAAGAGTAAGTAGAAAGATTATTAAGAGCCAGGTAGGAGGTGCATGACCATATGGAAACAATCCTACAAGCTATTTGGACTCTGCTCATGTGAGCCTACAGTAATGGTGTCAGCACCCACAAGATCCATGCAAACTCAGCAGACAAAAACTCAGCATGGAACTGAGGAAATGGGCAGCAGAACCTAATCTTAGGGGAAGAAATATTGGCAGCTGATTACTGTTAGTTGAGGAAGAGCTGATCTTCTTAAAGTGAGGGACTCTGGAAACCTCAGTAGATTAACTGCACTGAGGAACATCTGAGGACACTAACTTGACACAATAGGCCTTAACACAGATGAGAGTTTATGAATTCCAGTGAGCATGCTGGACGAGGGTCAGTGGGGAACAAGTTATAAAGGTGACTACAATTGATTGAGGTGCTCTGTATGAAATACACAAAAATTCAATAAGCAATTTATTTTTAAATGTAGTATATGAACAAAGTTACTGCAGAGATAAAATAAATGAGGATATCTGGGCAAATCATTATTAAACAGCATCCTTTAAGGTCTTTACAATGGATTTTAAAGACCTATGAAAGGAGGCATTAACTTGAACCTTGTCCAACTGAACTTGAACAGGAAACATATTTTATTTCTTCTTCTCTCATATTATTTAACTTCTTCGGAAAGCACAGCCTCCTGTGTCTTTATACACAGAATGTTCATATAGGCTATGAGATGGTGGAGGAGTGTCCTGGCAGCTCAAGACTTCTCTGAGATTTGTGCAAATCCATACACTAGAAATACTAAATTCACAAATAGCAGCTTTCATTCTGAATCCTCATTACACTTTGAAAAAGAGGTTTACCTAATATATAAATTAATCAAAGCACATATGATTATCTTCATTTACATTTCATCAGCACATCTAAGGGATTTACTATATAAGCTCAGGAATAATAAAAGCAACACTGTTAAATGCAGAACAAGGAGGAGTTTATGATAAACAGAACATTTTTTAGTATTATTCTGATACATATTACCTCAACAAATATTACAGACCCAACAATATACTTTACAATGATTACTTTATCATCTGTAATCATTTCCCTACTTCTGTATAATTTTACTCCTACTACATTAATTTGCATTACTAGAAGTTCCATGCTTATTCTGTTTCTGTATGTTACTCAGCCAATAGTACTATTTATAATTTTCTATAACTGTTTTTAACAAGTTAAATGAACAAAGAAGAAGCGCACTTATATTTCATGCTGTTTTATATAATTGTGTTAGTGCTTTGTGCTTAGTTTCTTGTGTATTACTATCCAGGGTCACTTGCTTTCAGCTTAAGCATTTCTTAGTCCTGTGAGTCAGGTCTGTTAGCAACAAACCCCTTCACCTTTTATGCTAACTGTATTTTTATAATGTAGCTGTTCTGGATATGACTCTCAGCTGGCTGTTTGTGTTTTTAGTTCTTTGGAGTACTTTGGGTCAATCCTCCTTGACCATTGGTAAATTGTCTTGCTGGTGTTCTCTTATAAGGAGCAGGATGATTTTTAACTTGCTAATTTCACATTTATCTCCTCACACTTACTTTTAGTAATTTACTATGTAAGTATTTTAGTACTTTCTGCAGATCCCTTTGTGTTTATATTCCTAGGAGTTTGTTGAGTTTCATTAGTCTGTAGATTAATGGTTTTCAGTAGCATTGGTAAATTTCACCCCACTTATTGAATAGACTTCTCTCTTTCTTCTCTATGCAGTACATCTTTGACATCTGTGCAAGGGTTTTCAAACTTCTTTGGGACTTTCTTCTTTTGTCTTTATTCCTTTTTAAACCATCTGTTTTTAGGTTCATGGGAACTTTGCTGATTCTTCTTCTTCCAGATGGCTTATTCTTTCTTCTCTCTGTTCAGCTGTATTGCTTAGTTCCACTAGGTTTTTTTTTGGGGGGGGGTAGTGCATTTTCATCTCTAACCCTTTATTTTGGTTCTATGTTGATGTTTTCATTTTCTTGACTGATATTCTATGTGAGGGAACATTGCATTATACTCTTCTTTACTTCAGCCATAGTTTGCTTCAGTTCAATTAACATGTTTATGATGCTTTTCCTAACAAGCATCACACTTACTCCTCTCGAAAAGGGCTTATGTTACCTGTTTTGTCTGTATTCTGGTGTGTGGGTTACATTTGTTTCTTGGCATGCTTTGTGCATTTTCATTGGCTACCCACTGGATATTCTAGAAAAGAATGTCCCAGGATTATGCTATTGTTATTTGAATGCTTACTTATTTAGCAGCTAGCTAGGTAGTACTAGTAAATTCTGTCTTGTCAGCATGAAGCCTCAGATGCTACTCCTTAGGAAGGCACAACTGTGGGTGTGCTTAAAATCTTTCTGGAAAGATCCTGCTTTTGAGAGTCCAACATTCTCTCCTGGGGAGCTCTGTTCTGTTAACTTCATTAATTGGCTAGTGATTGCTACATTTTGCACAATACTTTAGAACATAATTTGCTCTAGCAAAATAATCTAGTAAAATTTTCTCTAAAGAAAAAATTGAGGTCATCTTTTGACCCCTGCTCCTGGGTTGTATCTCACACTTATCCAATCCCAGTTATCTGATGCCATGGTTCTTTCTTGAAATCTAGACAGCCTACAAGCAGACTAAGTATTGAATTTCTTCCTCATTGCCTTTTATCAGAGTCCCCATGGTTCTTGGCATACTCTTAAGTTTGACCTCTAAAATGCACTGAAAATAAACTCATCTCCTGCGCGATGAGATTAGATTATATATTATTTTCCTGTTTCTCTCTTCTCCCCACCTGTAGCAAACTCTTTAAATCAGGACTGTGGATCTGTGAAAAGGAATAATAGTAAACTTCTTTCTCAGTGGCTGAGCACTTGAGAGAGAAAGGTTGAGGGTGAGTATCCTATGATTCTCTTGGCTGCCCTCTGTGTGCTGAACCACAGCTCATATGATGAAAGAAGGTGACCAGGGCCCCATAGTCCCAACATGCTACACTCAAGGAACATTCACTCCCTGATTTAGAATGAGCCAATTGCAAGAATCCACCACTTCTTACATACTCACTCAGGACTTATGACTTGGTAGTTGGGCATGATGAGAAATGACAATGGCCTGATCCTCTCAGGAAGAGGTCACCTACTTGGAGCCAAGAGATATTGGACTCAGAAATATGGAGTGGAGACTATACATCCCACTGATCTCAGTGATGAAAGAATGGTTTGGGTTCAAATATCACAGATATTTGCTTTTCTTACTGCATTTCATGTATTTTCTTAGCACTCTTCATTTGCTCTTTATCTTTAGGATAATTTCCTGGGGCTTTAAATGATGTTTTGCTTTTTTGTGTGTTTGGGGGGGTTCTATCGGCTTCCCTCAGAGTATTATGCCAGATGTCAATTTCTGTCACTCTTAAAAAGACACCATTGGTTTATTAATTGCTTTTCTCAAACAACTCGTGGGTATATATTTTACATATATTATATGTTACAATGTTTCTTGATATCTTTTGTAATCAAATTTTGCACATATATAATAAATTTCACCAAGGACATTTGAATGTTTTGACAAATCTATACATTATCTAATTATCGACCTAATTAAAATATTCAACACATTCAAAGGTATCCTTGTGCTCCTCTATAACACAAATCACCTAACCTTCAACCCCAGTCAGCCACAGATGTGCTTTTTCACACAATATCTTGCACTTTTTGAGAGGATTCTTATAAATCCCTATTGCTTTTGACAAGTGATTGAACTCTTAAATTTAAGAATGCCAGGCAAGTGTTTTACCACTGAGCTATAATTGCAGCCTGTCCTTGAGCTACCACCTCAACCCATCATATATAAATGTCCACATATACAGATATATGTATATATGCATACACACACACACACATACACACACACACACAAACACAGAGAGGTTTGGTTATTCTGTAGTTTTGAGTTCTTTGTCCTCCTGTTTTTACCTTTGAGGCAGGATCAATTTCAGAAATAGACCAGCACACCTGGAAACCCTGCTTCTTAATCACTTCAACTTTCATAATGGCACATAACCTGGTGATAGTAATTCTGATTCAGTGCCAGGAATTTGATCTTTGGGTGAACTGTCAAACAGGCAGTGATTATACCTGAACAAGTTTCTAGAGCTACTGAGATCAACCAATCAGAGACTTTTGACTTTTCCTTGTTCCCCAATTTGTTTGTTACATCTCTTCCCTGAAAAAGCTCTTTGTATCCAGCTGCATCCTTATAATGTTCTTATTTTAACACCACATTGCTATTCTATGACCTCAACAGAACCCAAATTCTCATAGATATTTACCTATCTATATTGCTTTATGCTGGAATTTTTATTTGCAGACAAATGTTAATGGTTGTAATAAGCTTTAAAACTTCCTCAGATTGAAGTGTCACAGAAAAAAATTACTTTTTAATAATAATTGCATTCCTCTCAGATAAATGGAAAAAGTGTAATCATACCATTCATGTGCTCATTGCTTAGTACCATGTTCAATATATTCATTAACTCCACAAACAAGCTAAAATTATGCTTGCTGCAATGATGACCAATAATCAAATAACCAAAAAGCCAACTGAGAATATAGAGAACTCTTATTAATAACTTTTAGAAAAATAATTGTCCAACAAGGTTGTTCTTTCTTTTACCTCTTATCTCATAGCTTACTTTCCTTGTTCAGCTTGTGGAACCCAGTGGCTGCTGTCATGTAATGCTTTCCATCACTCTGTTTTCTACCTGTAAATTTAAGGGGCAGTTTAGAAGCTTCAGTCTATGCCACCTGCTTTGCAACTTGGAAGAGCAAGCAAAGCTAACTTAGGAAGGAAACCACGCTTTTCTCGCTTTTCTCCACTCTCTCAAGGGTGTTGTTTTAAAATTAATCTATTTCTCAGTCACCATCTCATCAGTAGCCTCCTGGCTGCATACCTGTGTAGTCAGTCACCTTCAAACTTCTGTTTGGAGTGCTGCTGAGTTTGCACTCAAACTGCTGAGAAGTAACCAGCTCTGAAATCAGTGGCCCAAAGCTCCTTTACTCTTTGAAGGAATTATGTAACTCAGCTATTTGTGGTTCTCTCTGCTTATATGATTTCAAAATGATGGCAGTGTCTTACCTCAGCTGGAAGAGCCCTTAAACATTTAGCAGCATTTGCCAGAGGATTTCTAACAACTTGTGTTCCAGGATCTTCAAAAATGACCTGTGTTCACAGGTGCCTAAAGTTAGCTAATAGAAACATTAAATTCAAAAGAGAGGTAAACTCATAGTTTTGTGCATAATGTAAATCAGAATCAGGATATCCCTCATACTTAGTCATAAGGAAAACTCACTGAATGGAGCATTTGTCAGATCCCCCAGACTTGCTATCCTTGAAGGTGTTTGACTTCTGATATCTTTGTAATCCACAGTGTTATAATTTAACTCTGGTTGTATTGGCCAGGGTCACCATACCTTTGGCATTTCATTCACTTGAATTGTATTGGAAAATAGATCAATGTGGGTCAGTAATAGCTGCTGTAGACTATAAATCTTAGTCACCATACCCATATTTTTAAATTATATTTTATTATTTTTATTTTATGTGTATGAGCATATTGCCTACATGCACCCATGTCATGCAATGTTTGTGGAAGTCAAAAGAGGGTGTCAGGTCCCCTGGAATTGTAATTACAGATGGTTGATAATTGCCTTGTGGGCGCTGGGAAATGAACCAGAGTCCTCTGCAACAACAGCCAGTGCTCTTAATTGCTGAGCCATTTCTCCAGCCCCAGTATCTATATTCATATCCATGTCCCTACAATGTCATTTCATAACACTAGAAGTCTATAACAGTTTTTATGTGCTGTAATATAATCTAAGGGATCTGTTTCTGGAGTAATCATACATCTGAATTCCATGCTTGCATAACAGTTTCTGTCAGTGAAAAAAAAAAAAAAGGCAGTCTACCTAACTCTTTTAATCTCTTCTTCAATATTCAGTAGAATTAATGAGGTTTCTTGTCAATCTTCTAATAAAGTCATCTATAGTAGTATTGCTTCTGATTTTTTTATCTTATGCTTTACCTGAAGTGAATCCAGAGTGTGAAATTCCTGCATTTGTCACAGTTCCATGTGTGATCTGTCTTGTTTAACAATGAATGTTTAAATTAATACTGAGAGACTGTTTATGTCTGAAATCAATTATGTCCACGATTTGTGTTTTAAGGTGTTCCTAATATATTTACTTACTTAATGATTGTCATCTAGGCAAAAGCAAAGAGCAAGTAGAACATTCACTTCTTTATTCAACACAGAGTTTTAACAAGAATTAAAAGTGTCACATTTGCTTTAGTTTTTTTTTAATTTTTATTTATTTTTTATGTGTATGAATGTACTGTCTGCATGTAGGTTTGTGCACCCATGTCGTGCAATGCCATGGAGGTCAGAAGAGGGTGTTGGATTCCCTTGGAACTGGAGTTAAAGACAGTTCTCAGCAGTTATGTGGGTGCTGGGGATTGAACTTGGGTCCTCTGCAAGAGCAGTCTGCGCTCTTAACCGCTAGGCCATCTCTCCAGCCCTGCTTTAGATTTTTAATAATAATTGGGCTGAGAATATGACTCAATTGAGAAAGTATTTTGACATCCAAGTGTAAGGAATGGAATTTGGATCCTTAGCACCCAGGTGTGATAGCTCCCCTATAATTGCAACCCTTGGGAGGCAGAAACATGGGATCCCAAGAGCAAATTCATTAGGTAGAATAGCCAAATAAGTGAATTCCAGGTTCAAGAGAGATTCTGCTAAGATGAGATACAGAACGATCATGGAAGACATTCGGCATCAACCCTGGCCTCCACACACATGTGTATGTACATACACACAAACACTCATAGACACATGAACTCATACTACACACACATACATATGCAAAAAATGAAACAATCACAGATGTTGCTGAAGCTCTGGAACTGAATCCTATCTTACCCAGTCTTTAATTCTAGGTATAACTGATCTTATAAAATTGTGCTAATTTTATGTTCTAATAAGAAAGATGTATGTGTGTAACCAGGTACCAAAATCTAAGTCAACATTTTAAAAAGAATAAAAACTGCAGCGATTACAGTGTGATTATGAAATAACAGAAGAAGTTTATAAAACTATCTGTGGAAGAGAATGTTCAAAGTAATCCTAAGGAATCACAATAAGAGCTAGAGAGATGGCTCAGCCATTAAGAGCACTGGCTACTCTTGCAGAGAACCTGGGTTCAATTCCCATATTAGATAGATAGATAGATGATAGATAGATAGATAGATAGATAGATAGATAGATAGATAGATAGATAGATCTTAAATAGGAGGAGCAGTGGGTAAAGGTCTGGATAGAGGAGGGGATTTAAATACCAATAAACTATATTATATGAAAAGTGCAAAAATTCAATAAAAAACTAGGAAAACAAAAAGTTGAGCAAAACAAGTTCTATGTATCTTTTAAATTTTTTATTGAATTTGTGTCTATTTCATATGTTTCATATGTTCTAGCTTCCTTTCAATTCACTGTGACCAAACAACCTGACTAAAACCAATTTGGTGAGGAAAGAATTCATTTGGCTCACATCTTCTAGGTCACAGTTCATCACTGAGGGAGCACAATAGGAACTCAGGGCAGGAGCCTGGAGTCAGGAGATGAAGCACAGGCCAAGGAGAAATGCTTCTTACTGGCTTGTTCCTCTGGCCCAAGCACAACTTGCTTTCTTATACAATACACAACAATCTGTCTGGAGGTGGCACCACCCACAATGGGCTGGGCTCTCCCACATCACTCAACAAACAAGAAAATACTCCACAAACCCGGCCACAGGCCCATCCAATGGAGCCAATTCTTCAACTGAGGCTTCCTCAACCCAGGGGTGTCAAGTTCACACTCAAGCTACCCAGCATACCATACATAACATTTCAACCAGTTTTAATCACCCTTATACCTCCTTCTCCATTGGCACCCTCCCATAGTCTCCTACTGGATTTCATACACTCTTTCATTTGTGCCAACCCCCATTGTGTCAAGTTAGTGTCCCCAGTCATTCCTTGGTGTAAGTTCATCCAGGGAATTCTAGTCAGCCCATTCAGAGTCTCTTGCTTTAAGATCAGCTTTTCCTCACCCAGCAGTAATCAGCTACCAATATTTCTTCAGTTAAGATTGGGACCTGCTGTCTATTTCCCCAGTTTCATGCTGGTTTTTTTCTGGTTGAGCTTGCATGGGTCTTGTCCATGCTGACACCAATGTCTTAGGTTCATAATAGCAGGGTTCCTAGAGCTTGTGGGATTCTATTTCCACAAGACTCATCCTATTGCAGAGATACGTGTACAACCGTGTTTATTGCAGCTCTCTTCACAATAGTGAAAAGCTGGAACCAACCCAAGTATCCCTCAGCTAATGAGTGGACAAAGAAAATGTGATACATTTACACAATGGAGTTCTATGCAGGCAGTAGTAAAGAAGGATAACATCATGAGATATGCAAATAAATGGATAGAACTAGAACCCATTTTGCTAAGTGAAGTAACAGTCTTATAAAAACGAACAATGTATGGTGTCCCTCATTTGTGGATCCTAGCACAAAATCCTTATTTGTAAGGCAAACTGAATATTTTTTATTTTAGTAAATATAATACCTGATGACACTACAAAAGACTACATTAAAACATACATCAACTTGCTATGTAATTTAGGAATGTAAACTAATATTTCTTCTTACTTGCAACTCTGCTGTTAAAAAGTGAATCCCTAAACATGTTTTGGACTTAACCTATAGTTTATTTTCAGACTTTGTAATTTGGGTATATGTGTGGAGTATATACATGCATACTTTGGAATAATATAAAATTAAAGGAAATAACAACAACAAAAAAGATTTGTTCAAAGAACTAACAGAAACAGTAAACTTCTGCCCTAAACAGTAAACTTCTGCATCAAAAAATTAAAACAAAGTACTGAGAAAAAGATGCAAGAAATGTATGGAAGAATGCATGATCTCTGGAGGGGGGCATTGAACTGGGAATAGATCTAAATTTTATTAAGAAATGCTGTATGAAATGTACAATAGTTTAATAAAAATCAAACTTTCATTGTAGTGATTATAATGTCTTTGATTAAGCTTATTCTGAGATATTTTATTTCTTTTGAGGCTATTGCAATACAAAGATTCTCATGTACCCTTTCTCCAGTTGCTTGTTATTGGTATACAGAAAGGTTACTGATTTTTATAGCTTAATTTTATAACCTACCACTTTCCTAAAAGTGTTGATCACTTCTAGTTTTCTGGCAGAATTTTTGATATCTCTTAGGTATAATATCATATTTGCAGAAAGGATATTTTTACCTCTTCTTTTCCAATTTGTACTCCTTTACTTCCCTTGTCTTTTTTCTCTAGCTAGACTTTCAAGGCCCTGTATTAAAAAGAGTGGAAATAGTGGACATATTTGCCTGGTCCTGATTTTAATGGGGATGCTTCCATGGAGAGCTCACTGCCATGGTGAGCTAAAAGTGTAGCCCAAAGATCTGAGGTGCTAAGAGAAAAGGGTGCTTGTGCCAAAAGCTAGAAGGGGAACAGGGTGTGGGGTCAGGGAAATTGGAGTTCCACAGGCTGTAGGGGAGTCTGGGCACAGTGGTCAGGATCAATATTCCAAGGAAGAAGACTGGTCTTGGAAATCCAAGGCAAGTTTGGAGTTGGGAGAGCCAGGTTAGAAGGGTGGTCTCAGGAGTCCAAAAACAGGGTAGAGGCATGGATTGCCTATGAAGAGTTCAACAAGCTATGCTGGAAAATTGAACTGGTCTGAGCATTGGAGTCCAGGATGCAGTAGGCATGTCTGGACCAAGAGGGTAGTCCAGCTATCTGGGGTGCCAAGACCCAAAAGCAGACCTGCACCCAGTGGTAGAAGGAAAGCAGGATATGTGGTTCATGTTCAGTGTATGTTTATGATAACATCCCTCAACTGTGGGCTGCTGTAAAATAAAATATAAAAAGCCTGGTGTGGTGGCACACACCTTAAATCCTAGCACTTGGGAGGCAGAGGCAGGAGGATTTTTGTGAGTTCAAGGCCAATCTGGTCTACAAAGTGAGTTTCAGGACAGCTGGGGCTGCAAGGAGACCCTGTCTCAAAAATACCAAAAATAAAATAAAATAATAAAAAAACCAAGTTAAACACTTTCTTATTTCAAAAGAAGTAATGGGACATACTTAACCAAAACCAAAGTCCAGCGGTATAGCTCAAGGCTGGACACCAGAGATTCACTTATCATCTTCTGCCTCCAAAGGGCTTGAGCAATCCCACTCATCCAGCGATGCCTGCCACACCACACACTGCTTGTCTCAGGCCAGCACTACTCAACCCCTCTGCCTGTACTTATTGGTCATCTCAGTCTTGCATTGAGGACTACACCTTCACCAATGGCCCCTCTAGGCCTCTTAAGAGACTCCAACCCCACAACATAGTGCCAAGCCTCAGCTTTTCTACATGACTCCTTCAATCTTGGGTTCCCAGTGCAACTGAGGCTGCACTTTCACTAATTGCCTCTCACCACTTCTCACAGTATCAGTCCTCATCTTCTCTCCATGACCCCTTCGATCCTGCAGCTTCCATGCCAGAAACCAGGAGCATATGAGAAAGTCTTCTGCATTATTTGCTAAGTTCTGCTGCCAGTTTGATGTGTAGCTTTCCACCCACCGTGAACAAATTCCAGCTTCTATGTGCTTATCCTGAGGAAATAGTTCTCAGAAAACTTGGCATCAGTAATGCGGGCCTTTCATTAATCACAACTGAGTTTTCAGTTTCAGCTAGCCAGCAGCAATTGTGCCACTGGAGCAAAGATTTCAGTTCAGTGTTGTTGCTCTCTTGTTAATCATTACTGACTCTCTTCTTAAGAGACTCTCAAACTTCCCTCTGAATCTTTACAAGCCAAGCCTCTATCATCTGGAATTCTCCCAGTCTGTCTTATCTCTCAAAGTCTCACAGAAAAATAGCTCATTAACCTCTACACACTCAAAGGCTTCTCCAGCCCAAAGATTCAAATGCTCATAGTTCTCCCCCAAACAATATGTTCCAGTCCATCATTGCCCACTCTCGGGTACCAATTTCTGTTCTAATTAGCTTTCTGTTACTGTGATGAACACTATGACCAAAAACCATCTTGAGAAAGGAAAGGGTTTATTTCACCTTAAAACTTCTGAGTTATACAGGGAGACACTGCAATTGATACTTAAATAAAAATAGCTAGAAGATCAGCCAGGGACACACACTCTCCATGCCCAGCCACTCAGGTTGGTCTGTGCCATGCATGGCATTGGCAGGCAGCCCACCCCAGCAGACATCCCCCAACAATAAGACCATAGAGAGGAACAGTGTGCCTGGATAGTAGGTCAGCCAGGGCTGCACACACTCCAAGCCCAGCTGCCCAGGTGGGGACTGGTGCCAGGGCCAAAGGATTCAAACCCCCCCACACACCTGCTCAAGCTACTGATACTGAGGTGGAAAGTATAAACTGCTGGTGCTGCAGTTTAATGCTGTTGGGAGGATCCAGCAGTGTCAGTGATTGTAAGTTGCATAGCCAAAACTGAGGGAGAATACAACAGGAAGCAAACTGAGTGACCAACCAGTCCTCCATATTAACATTTGAGATTAGCAACAGAAGACAAACAAATAAATGGGGGGGGAACAACAACAAAAAATATACATGCCAAAAGCACAAAGGAAAAACAACAATATGGGAAAAGCTCAAAATAAATCCCCACTGAACTCAACCATTCCTATAGAAGATCCCAACAACAAGATCT
The DNA here is from genome assembly GCA_009823505.1 of Rhizomys pruinosus. Lineage (NCBI taxonomy): Eukaryota > Metazoa > Chordata > Mammalia > Rodentia > Spalacidae > Rhizomys > Rhizomys pruinosus. Next base: position 379,920 of record VZQC01010644.1, on the reverse strand, counting down.
CCCTGGAAGGGAACCAAGATACAGACCTTAGTATAAGGAGAAACCCATCAGAATCGCACCTGACTTCTCAGTGCAAACCATGAAAGCCAGAAGAACATGGACCAAAGTATTCCCAGTACTAAATGACTTTAGATGCCAACCCATATTATTATACCCAGCAAAAATGTCAATCATAGTTGAAGGAGAAAGAAAAATCTTTCATGACAAACAAAATGAAAGAACACATGTCAAAAAAACCAACACTTCAGAAAATACTCGAAGTAATTCAAAGAACAGAGGAGAGGAGCAACTATCCTTAAGCAATCCAAGAGAGAAATTACCAAAAGCATAACAGAGTAAATAAATACCTAGACCAAGAATGCAAAAGAAAAATAAGTTGAAAGGAAACAACACACATCTTTCAATAATAACCTTAAATATTAATGGTCTAAACTCCCCAATTAAAAGACAGACTGGGAGAATGGATTAGGAAACAGAATCCATCTATATGCTGCCTACAAGAAACCCATCTCACCCTCAAGGACAGACAGCACCTTAGAGTGAAAGGATGGAAAAAAATATTCCAAGCAAATGGTACCAAAAATCAATTAGGAGTGGCTATTCTAATATCAAACAAAATAAACCTCAGAGTAAAATTAGTCAGAAAAGACAAAGAGGGCCATTATATCCTTATAGATGGAAGAATTAACTAAGAAGATTTCACAATCTTAAGTATTTATGCACCAAACTCTGGTGCACTGAATTTTATAAACACAATCCTTCAGGATCTCAAGACACAGATTAATCCCAGCACATTAATAGTGGGGGACTTCAATATCCCACTGAGTCCCTTGGATATATCAACAGAACAAAAATATAAACAGTGAGACATCAGAATGGAACAATACAATACACCAAATGGACCTCACAGATATCTACAGAATATTCAATCCAAATACCAGAGAATATACTTTCTGCTCAGTGCACCATGTAACATTCTCCAAAATGGAACACATACTGGGACACAAAAGAAACCTCAACAAATACAAAAGGATTGAAATTATTCCATGCATTCTATCAGACCACAGTGCAATAAAGCTCAATATTAACACCAGGGTATGCCCTACTAAATATAAGAACACATGGAGACTAAACAATACAATACTGAACAATGAGTGGGTCAGAGAAGAAATAAAGAATGTAATAAAAGCATTCCTGGAACTAAACGAAAATGACAATACAACACAGCAAAACCTGTGAGATACATTAAAGTCAGTCCTAAGAGGGAAATTTACAGCCCTAAGTGCCCACATTAAAAAAACAGAAGGAGAAAAGTAAACAAGTAAACAATCTAACACTAGAGCTAAAAACACTTGAAAGACAACAGATGAACACTAAACCCAACAGACAGGAAGAAATAACAAAAATCAGAACATAAATTAATGAAATAGAAACAAAGAAAACAAAACAAAACAAAAATATCAATGAATCCAAAAGCTAATTCTTTGAAAAGATAAACAAAATAGACAGACCTCTAGTGCAGTTAACAGAAAGAAAGAAAGAAAGAAAGAAAGAAAGAAAGAAAGAAAGAAAGAAAGAGCAACTCCAAATTAATAGCATTTGTGATGAAAGGGGAAACATCAGATAAAGAAAAGATCCAGGCAATCATATGAGAATACTTCAAAAACCTATACTCTACTAAATTTGAAAACCTAAGAGAAATGGATTAATATCTGAAATCCTGGGATTTGCCAAAACAACCAAGAAGAGATTGACAGCATAAACAGACCCATAACACTTGAGGAAATTGAAGATGTAATAAAAAGCCTCCCAACTAAAAAAGGCCCAGGCCCAGATGGTTTCACAGCAGAATTATATAAAACATTTAAAGAGGTCTTACAACCATTACTACTCAAATTTTTCAGAAGGATACAGACAGAGGGAAATATTCCAAATTCCTTCTATGAAGCCAGCATCACTCTAATACCAAAACCAGGCAAAGACACAGACAAGAAAGAAAACTATAGACCCATATCATTGATGAACACAGATGCAAAAATTCTCAACAAAATACCTGCAAATCGCATACAGACCCACATCAAAAAGATCATACATCATGACCAGGTTGGATTCATATCAGAGATGCAGGGATGGTTCAACATATATAAATCAATAAATATCATAAAACACATAAATGGACTTAAAGACAACAAACATACAATCATCTCAATTGATGCAGAAAAAGCTTTCAAAAAAATCCAGGCTCCCTAGCATCCCTTTATGCTTAAAGTCTTAGAGGGAATTGGACTGGAGGGATCATTCCTCAATGTGATCAAAGCCATATACAAGAAACCCACAGCCAACATCATCCTAAATGGAGAAAATTTGGAAACATTCCCCTTAAGGGCAGGAACACATCAAGGCTGTCCACTATTGCCACTCCTCTTCAATATAGTCTTGAAATGCTTGCTAGGGCAATAAGGCAAAAAAGCAAAATTAAAGGAATACTAATTGGAAAAGAGTAAGTAAAACTATCCCTTTCTGCAGATGATATGATAGTTTACCTAAGGGATGCTAAAACCTCCACCAGAAAACTCTTAGAAATGATCAAAAGTTAATCCGGGTGTGGTGGTGCACGCC
>VZQC01010644.1:329155-351832 GCA_009823505.1 Rhizomys pruinosus | reverse complement strand
CTCGGGGGGGGGGGTGAATATGTCTGACCTAGCCCATGCCCCGGCAGCCTGCGCAAAGGTGCAGAGCACGACCCCCTAGCGACCCCGGCCCTGGAACAAGCCCACCTGCAAAGCTGTTTGCCCAAGTGGCTTCCCAGCAGCCCGCACAAAGGTGCAGAGCACTGGCCCGACCCTCTGGCCCGACCCTCTGCCCTGGCGCAAAAGAAAGACGTCCGACCCTCTGGCCCGACCCTCTGCCCTGGCGTAAAAGAAAGACGTAGAGTGGTCCCACCCAGAGACACGAGCCCCTAGCGACCCCGGCCCCAGAACGAACCCACCTGAAAAGCTGCTTGCCCAAGTGGCTTCCCGGCAGCCCGCGCAAAGGTGCAGAGCACTGGCCCGGCCCTCTGGCCCGACCCTCTGCCCTGGCGCAAAAAAAAAAAGCTCTCCATTCTTCTAATAGACTTTAGTTTTCACAAATGTGTGAGAGCATGTGGGGTTTGGTGTTTTTCTTTATTTGTCAGCTTATTTCACTTAAAATAATGACCTCTACTTCCATGTATGTTGCTTTCATTTCATTCTTTTTTATCATTGAATAATATTCCATTTTGTACATCAGACATTTTTATTCATTTGTCTATCTATAGATACCTTGGTTGACTGTCTTAGATCTTGTGAATACTTTTGCAATAAACATGGGAACCCAACTATTTTTGATGTATTAGTGCATTGCCTTTGAATATACATCCAATACTGAGACTGTGGGGTCATATAGCAGTTATTCTTTTGGGGCTCTCCAGAAATTTTCCATAATGGATCTTCTAACTTGCATTCTGAGCAAAAGTGTGTGAATTCTACTTTTTCCACATCCCTGCCATTGTTATTTTCTGTCTTTCTGATAATAACCACTTGAACTGGGCTGGTGCCAAGGCTCATTGTAGTTTGAATTTCTTCCCGAACATTTTTTGTATATTTGTTGGTCTTGTGTATGACTTCCTTGTGGAATGTATTCTCAGATCTTCAGATAGAATTCAACTAAATTAGCCTTTGTCCCTATGTAAATTTTAATCATATTTTCAATATATTCTTTTTTTATTTTACTATTATTGCATGTGAATGTGTGTTTGTGTGTGTATGTGTTTGTACAGGTGTGTATACATGAGTAGGAGGGGCCAGAAGTTAATATCAGATAGTGATATTGCCGATAGTGATAATACCTCACCTAGGGTTCCGGATTGGATTCTTACCCACTTCTCCCACTCTCTGCTGGGATTTTGTCTATCCTGAGCTTGCATTTGGTTTTCTGCATGCTGTCACAGTTACTGTGAGTTCATGCGAATAACTACCCAGCCGTCAGGAGAACACTGTTTACCTGTGGTCTCTGCCACCACTGGCTCTTATAATGTCTCTCCCTCCTCTTCCACACTAATACCTGAGCCTTGTTAGACATGACTTTGGTATAGACATCCTATTCAGGCCTAAGGACTCTGTAGCCTCTTATTCTCTGCACGTTGGGCAGTTCTGGGTCTGGGGGTCTCTGTTGTTGTATTCTCTCAAGACAGGATTTCCAAGGAGCCCCAGCTGGCCTAGAACTCTCTTTGTAGACCAAGCTGGCCTCAATCTCACAGAGATCTGCCTGCCCCTGCCTCCTGAATGCTGGAATTAAAGCCACGTGCCCTCACACCCAGCCATAGTTCTCTGTTATTCAATATCTACTGCACAAGGAAGCTTCTCTGGAGAGTTAAGAGATGAATCAATCTTTGGATATAGCAATTAGTCATTAAGAGTCACTTTAGTACTGTACTCATCATATTTTTTGAGACATGTTCTCTCACAGAACCTAGAGCTCATTGATTAGCTAGACTGGTGACCAATCAATCTCAACAGAGATTCTTCCATCTCCATCTATCACATATGGCTCCATGCCCAACTTTTTTTTTTAATCGAACTTTTGTACAACTCATATGATGGTTCCCAATCAAACCCAGTCCCCCCATGCCCCAACACCACATCGGAACTCATGCATTGCAATATCCAAGCCAAGTCCTATCCAGTCAAGCTCCTAAACCCAGATGTCCTTTTNAACCTAGAGCTCATTGATTAGCTAGACTGGTGACCAATCAATCTCAACAGAGATTCTTCCATCTCCATCTATCACATATGGCTCCATGCCCAACTTTTTTTTTTAATCGAACTTTTGTACAACTCATATGATGGTTCCTAATCAAACCCAGTCCCCCCATGCCCCAACACCACATCGGAACTCATGCATTGCAATATCCAAGCCAAGTCCTATCCAGTCAAGCTCCTAAACCCAGATGTCCTTCTGTGCAAATAGACCCGCTGGAGTATGGTCAGCATATAAAGGAATCCTAGATAAGGCATACTTTTCCTCAACCAAGTACTCTAGAGAGTGATGTAAACAGAAGGCTGGGACTAGTCAACCTTCAAAGAATAGGAGCCTCCAGAGTGTGTATCCCTGGATGGGGCCCCTATATTAAACCTCACCTACCCAAGGCTCAGGGATCATTGCAGAAGAGGGGGCAGAAAGATTGTAAGAGCCAGGGCTGGAGCATGAACATAGAGAAGCAGTGACTTATAGTCAACTATAAGCTTTCACATATCCAACTTTTTATGTGAATCCTAGATATCTGAATTTAGGTTCTTATACTTATGTGGCATGCACTTTACCAACTGAACTATCTTCCTAACATCTTCCCTGCACAGTCTTGATATCAAGACATTTGTTGGCTGGGAGGATAGACAGACCTCAATATTTCCTCCCATTCCAGATGTTGTCTCACATGAATCTGGCACTTATTTCCATTGTTTGCAGTGGTGATAACTGAACACACTGAGTTGGTCTGTTGGATGCAAAGCTAGTAAGCACCACTAATAAATAAAGGAGTACATTGTTTTTACTTGCAGCAGCACTGGAGGACTGAGGATAATTCTCAAGTTAATGTGCTTTCTAAACAAAAAAGTAAAGGGTTGTGACTGGGGGAAACCATGCATGAGAGGTGCATTGCTGATCATGCTCAGTTTGAGAGAAGCAGGTCTGACATATTCAAAAAAGGTAGACAGGAATGTCTCTTGGGTAGAGAGTTCAATATTATAATAAGTAAACTCTCCCTAGTTCACCTAAAAAGAGCTAGTCAAATTGACTCAGCAATTTTGGCTGCTTTCTTGTAAGTTTTTGTGGTGCCCCTTACATGAAACAACAGAGGGAAAGCCCAACTTGGAAGACAGAGGCAGCGGATTTCTGTGTGTTCAAGGACAGCCGAGTCTACATAGGGAGTGTCATGCCAGTTGGGACTATAAGAAGACCCTGTCTCAAAAAGACCAGATGATGATGATGATGATGATGATGATGATGATGATGATAATAATAACAACAACAATAGAGGCGAAATGCATTGAAGATCAGTCATCCAAAGGGAAAGCAGCAGCTTCTTCCCTGCTTCCTAAGTACTAGAGATTACCCTTGGAAATACCTGCCTGATAGATAACCCTCTTGGCTTCATATAATCCCATTTGTCGACTTAAACTTTGCACATACCATCAGGGCCTGCCTGAGTTTCTTTTCCTGTTACCATGATAAAAATGCCCTGGAAAAAGCCACTTGTGGGAGAAAGGGTTGATTTTGTCTCACAGTTAAAGGATGCAGTGCATCACAGTGGAGAAGTCTTACAGCAGAGCTTGCAGCAGTTGCTCATCTGGCTTCAGTGAGTGATCATAGGACAAGGAATATCTGTGCTCAGTTCACCTTTCCCCATCCAGTCCAGAGTTCTAGCACAGGCAATGCTGCTAACCACAGTACATGGCTCTTCCCAGTTCATTTAACCTAATCAAAATTATCCCTCACAGGCATGTGCAGATATCCATCTCTCAGGTGCTGCTAGATCTCTTAAAAATTCTCTACCTATATCAAGGCATCATTCATACTTTCCCGTATTGACTTTACAGTTATAGTTAAGTTTTCTTTCTTTATTTTTTTTATGTGTATGAATGTACTGTCTGCATGTAGGTTGGTGCACACCCGTGTCGTGCAGTGCCACGGAGGTCAGAAGAGGGTGTCAGATTCCCCTGGAACTGGAGTTACAGATGGTTCTTAGCTGGCATGTGGGTGCTGGGAATTGAACCCAGGTCCTCCGCAAGAGCAGTTGGTGTTCTTAACCGCTGAGCCATCTCTCCAGCCCCTATAGTTAGGTTTTCATTACATATTTAGTATATTTATATATACCATGAAGGTTAGGGATTTAGTAGTTTGTCCAGCATCTTTTATTGAAGATTCTTTGGTTTTGATGCCTTTGTTGGCTGTACATGGATTAATTTCTGGATTCTCTTCTTTAATACACTTGTATATGTATTGATTTTTATTCCAGTACAATTGTTAGAAGTGTATTACATTATGAACAGAGACAAAAATGTGTTGTGTCTTTTCAAACAGCCAGAAATTATTGAAGAACAATAAATTCAGAAGGTATAATCATTTCATTGGCAGAAGTTTGCCAGATTCTCCAACTTCCTTTGGTTGTTCTCTCTGAGACACAGGATCAGACACAAGATCTTTAATTTTAATCTTAATCACTACTATTTACCCTCAGATCACACATTACATATCACACACTGAATAAATCTATAAGAATATATTCCGGGGCTGGAGAGATGGCCTAGCGGTTAAGAGCGCCGACCGCTCTTACAGAGGACCCGGGTTCGATCTCCAGCACCCACATGGCGGCTGAGAACCGTCTGAAACTCCAATTCCAGGGGAACTCCAGTTCCAGGGGAATCCGAGACCCTCTTCTGACCTCCGCGGCGTTGCACGACACGGGTGCGCAGACTTGCATGCAGACAGTACATTCATACACATACAGAAATAAATAAAAATTAAAAAAAAAAAGAATATATTCCAGGACAGTTGGGACAACAGGGAGACCCTGTCTCAAAAAGACCAAAAAATATCTATAATAATATATATGTACATTGCAGAGTGACTACAAAGGGTTAAAGAGCAAGGAGGCCTAAGAGGGCAAAACTGGAAGAAGTACAAAGACGCCTTGGTTAAATTTCCAGCCTGCCAGAGGTCTCTGGATAGGCACAGCAGCAGCTGCTGCTGCAGATGCTGCCACGTCACAGATCAGAGTAAGGTTACATAGTTGAGTCCAGCTGCAGACACAAAAGGGTGGAACTGCTTCTAAATGAATGAAGGGTATATGAATGGACAGCAGGTCCAGACAGAAAACAGGAGGATGAGCCAAGCCAAGCTCCTGGGACAGTTGGAAGTTCTCGGTCAGTCTCTTAACCAGATGGTCAGATATCAGGTTAGTGAAGGCATCACCTCTGCAGTACGAGGAGGTCTCTTTTATGGAAACTTAAACACTTTCTATAATCTGATATGCCCGTTAAGGTCTTCGGTCACCTTTTCCTGTTACGATTTTAATATTCCTATGTGTTCCTAAATTCCAACAAATTTACAAGGTGGATCCCTTTAAATTTACATGAATAAATCATTTATCCATCTGTACTGGATAGACAGCTGGATAGATGGTGCCGTTCACATGAAAACCCAGGGATATAGTAACCATTGATCATCAAATTGGAGTCAAAAGCTGCTTGTAAAAATGAGCCTTTTGGGACCAGGCTCAGTTTTAAATTGTATACACAGTAAGGAATAACTTAGGACAGACAGCCTGATCTCAGTGCCGCTTTGCTTATTATAATCTCATAGTAGGTGTGAAATGCCTCATATTTCTCTCTCTCTCTCTCTCTCTCTCTTTCTCTCTCTCTCTCTCTCTCTCATATTCATTTATGTTCTCACTCTCAAGATTTCCCAGGTTAGCTTTGAATATTCTCTATTATTTGTTGTTTAATATACATTTTAGTGTTATTTTCTATTTCTGTGAATATTTGTATACTCCTGAGAATTGTAGGAAACCTATAGATTGCTTTGGGTAATATGATCTTTTTAACAAAGTTCTTTCAATCCATAGGACAGGAGGTATTTCTGTCATCTCTGTTTTTAAATTTCTATTACAGAAAACTTTTACTTCCTAGAAGGTTAAATTTATTCCTAGATACATTATTTTTGTTGCTATTGTGGTTGGGATTTCAACTTGATCTTTTTCTGGGAAAGTAAATTATTAAAATATACTATTATTTTTACATGTTGATTTTGTATTTTACAGATTCACTGAATTCATCAGTTCTAGTATTTTGGATGGGATATTTAGGATTTTATCTACATACATTCATACTATCTGCAAAGATAGATATTTAGACCTCCTTTCTTTCTAATTTGGCTTTGTTAATTCTCTTTCCTAGTTATTCTGGATAAGAGTTAAAATATTATATTAAATAAGAGTGATGAAAGTTCACAGCATAAATTTCATTTTTTTGGTCTTTTTGAGACAAGGTCTTCCTGTAGCCCCAGCTGGCCTGGAACTCACTCTGTAGACGAGGCTGGGCTTGAACTCACCAAAGATCCACCTGCCTCTGCCTCCTGAGTGCTGGGATTAAAGGTGTGCACCACCACACCAAGCTAAATTTCATTTTTAATAGCTCCCATTGACTACCAAACTTCATCCAAACAAGTCTAGCTCATAGGGAGCATGTGCCAGCCTGCCTGAACAGCGCTGGACTGGGTAAGCATTAACTCAGCTAACGCTCTGGTTCCATTTTCCTATGTTTTAGAGCTTATACGTGCTTAGCACACACACAAAAAGAAAATACAAAAGATCTCTTTTAAAATGTACTTAAACACAAAGCCAGTTCCCTGGCCTAAGAAAGATCTGGTTGGCAAAGTCTGCCCCGCCAGTGGGGACTTGGCAAGAAAATTCTGGACCCAAATTCTTTTAGTAGAGCCAGTCAGCAAAGCTTGGGGTTTTTGTAGATTTCCACTTAATTATGCATTGCTTTCTTTCCAAACAGTTCTGCTTTGACTCTCTGGCTATGAATGCTTTTAAAAAGCAACCAAAAAGTAAATCCAAACATGAGTATTTGATATCTTCTCTGCACTAGTAAATGGTTTTAGCAACTTAATATATACATTCCTAGAGCTGGAGAGATGGCTAGGCAATGAAGAGCACTAGCTGCTCTTGCAAAGGACTAGGGTTCCATTCCCAGGACTCACATGGTGAGGATGACCACCAACCATCCTTAACTCCAGTTCCAGGGGTCAGATGCCCTCTTCTGTCCTCTGTGGGTACTGCATCCCTGTGATACATTTACAAACATGCAGGCAAAACACTCAAACACATACAAAGAAAATAAACAAATTAAAGATATATTTAAAACATAAAAGACTTAGGAATAAAGAATTAATAATTATATCACAAACATATGCTACCCCTTCATAATAAATAAAACCTTGAAACCAATATGGAAAAAAGAAACTCCTCTCTATACAATTTCTTTTCACACCTGGTAAGCCTGGGAAAGAGACAAGAAATACTGCATGACTCTCTTCCAGTCCTCCACTTCATCCAGCTCACTGTAGTACTTCTGCCTTCTGAGAAAACAGACCAGATGATGATTCAGCATTACAGAATAAATTCCAGGAAGTCTAATTAGTCCCACTAAGTAAGTGGACTTGCCATTTGTGAGATAATTACTCTCAGTAGAAAAGGTTTCTTTTTTTTTTTTTTTTTTCTTTTTGAGACAGGGTCTCCCCATAGCCCCAGCTGGCCTGGAACTCACTCTGTAGACCAGGCTGGCCTTGAACGCAAAGATCCTCCTCTGCCTCCTGAGTGCTAGAATTAAAGACATGTGCCACCATCCCCGGCTTAAATAGACAAGGTTTCTTATTCTCAGTACTACTGACTATTAGGAACAGAAAATCATTTCTCATTCTGGGTTACCTTGTTCACTGTAGGATCCTTAGCAGCACCCCATCTTCAAACTTGTAGCTGTTAGTAGGATACCCTCATTTGACTATTTTTCTTTGGATTTTACTGAAAAAATGTCCTGTCTGCAGGTATTGACAAATCACCCAGAGTAAGGGAACTGAAAAAGTCTCAACAACTTCCCAGGTTCAGATGTGATAGACCAGGATCACATACACTATTTTCTTGTATTCACCTCAGTCCTGACCTTCTAAACATCAACTCCTCTTAACTCTAAGCTAATCACTGAGACATGAAAAACACTTTAATTGGTTGACTGGCCATTTTCTTAATTTCAAACTTGCCTACCATGGTCTTTACTGAATACATTCTCCTCAATATGTCTCCAGTCCTTAGACAGCAGGACCTCTCCCCAGATGAACTTTCATGATCTGTCTCTGCTATGTCTGCTTGGGAGATCAAAGTCTGATTGACTGTACAGCCATTGGGAAAGAAAATGTGTCATGTTTTTTGCAGACCTTAGCTCTAGTTTAAGATGGAGTATGACTTTATTGTCCTTCTACCACCTGTTATGAACTAAATGATTTTCACAGACTTCAACTTACTTTCCTTCAAACAGAAATGTTGATTTCTCTTCTGGTTGCTGCAAAGACTTATAAAGGTTGAATAACATAAGCATTTAAAAGTGCTCTGTTAATGCTTATATTATTCAACCTTTATAAGCCGGGCATGGTTTCGCACGCCTTTAATCCTAGCACTCTGGAGGCAGAGGCAGGCGGATCTTTGTGAGTTCAAGGCCAGCCTGGTCTACAGAGTGAGTTCCAGGACAGCTGGGACTACAGGGAGACCCTGTCTCGAAAAGACCAAAAAAAAAAAAGTGCTCTGTAAAGATAACTAAGTTGAATGTGGTGGTGTACAGCTTTAACACCAGTATTCAGGATAGAAAGTGTGGTTCTAGCCTGGGCTACAGAGACCCCCACAAGGAAGTGAGGCCTATGGCAAGCTGCAGACAGATGCAAGCTGATGATTCTCAGCCAAACAATCCCATTTGAATACATTTTAAGTGCACATCTCCTGGTATTCATTTTTCCCACACTGTATTCAGGTATTAGAAATTTCTAGAATGAATTATTGAAGCAAAATTCAACTCAACCACCTAATACCTAGTTCAAATGAAGCTGGCACACTGACTCAGGGAAATTTTGTTTTAGATTACACCGCAGTAGATCCTCAAAAGCCTGTTAAGCTCCATTAACTGACTGCAAACCCTGTTCTTTTTTGTTAACTCAGCCTCTAAACATGAGAATTAACTTTTTCTGCCCGTAGATGATGAAGAGGAATGCTGAAAATAGGCACCAGGGGGCGCACTCCAGCTTGTGCCTATGCAGAGACTCCAGGAGTTCGCTATTTTCCTGCTACCTTCAGGGAATCTTGACAGACCCCAGTGAGTAGTCTCTCTCTCTCTCTCTCATTCTCTCTCTCTCTCTCTCTCTCTCTCTCTCTCTCTCTCTAATTCAGAATAAAGATTTCCTTATGTGATTGAGGATTGCATAAACACTATAGGAATTCCTGGAATATATTTGTGATTTTGTAAAGAAAGAAGAGGAAATGACTTTTTTTAAGGGTCTCCTACAGGGAAACCCTGTTTCAAAAAAAAAAAAAAAAAGGCACCCTGCGTGGTGGTGCACGCCTTTAATCCTAGCACTTGGGAGGCAGAGGCAGGGAGATCACTGTGAGTTCAAGGCCAGCTGCGGCTACAGGGAAACCCTGTCTCAAAAAGACAAAACAAAACAAAAAGGGTCTCCAGGGTCTCCTTATGAAGGAGGTTACAGAAGTTCTCTCTCTCTCTCTCTCTCAATCTTTCTCTCTCTCTCTCTCTCTCTCTCTCTCTCTCTCTCTCTCTCTTTCTCTTTCTCTTTCTCTTTCTCTTTCTCTTTCTCTTTCTCTCCCAGGATTAGATTCCTTCATTTGAAAAACTGAAGGGCTTCTACCAGCAAAGCGGGAAAAGTACATTTAAACTTGACAAAGGAGTGTGAGCTTTCCAAATGACATCCTTTATTTCAGGGTCAGAACCTTGCCTAGTTTTACTCAGCTTGGAAGTGAGGAAATATTTGTATAGTATTCCAATGTGTCATCCTTAAGAATGTGAACATTTAAGATAGCAATAGCTAGGGGTAATAGGTCAAAAGATACTGCACACAGTTAAAAATAGCCACCAATGAAGATGTGCTTGTATTTGGCCCTGTGCCTTTTCACATTCATTCTAATTGGTCATTTGGATGCTGCAGGAAACAGCTTTTCTTACCGCAGGACATTGGAGTTAGTATTCTGTTAAATGTCACACACCACAAAAATCACAGACCAAAGCAGTTATCAGATAGTTCTACAGCTAAAGTGAAAACTGTCTTCTTTTAATCCTAATGAAGAGATTCTTTCAGGGAAAAACTGTGTCACTAATTTTAGAATCATTTTCTGTTCAGAGTTGAATGTGCATACATGTGTGTGTATGTGTGTGTGTGTGTGTGTGTGTGAGAGAGAGAGAGAGAGAGAGAGTGTAGTGTGTGTGAGAGAGAGAAATTGTGTGTGCGTGCGTGTGCTTGTACATGCGTGTGTGTGTATGTGTGTGTGTGCGTGTGTGCGTGTGTGTGTGCGTGTGTGTGTGTGCATGTGTGTGTGTGTGCGTGTGTGTGTGTGTTTACAGGCCTTGATTCTTATTCCTTACTTTATTTCTCCAGGGCCTGGACCCTTCCTTGGATGATGTCAGGTGACCTCACAAATCTAACCTTCAATTACATTCTTCCTGAGCCAACACAGCTGGACCTTCAGCCAACTATGAAGTCTAAATTGGTAACTTTGAATTTGTTCTATAAATTTTAGCAACAGCTGATTTGGCCAGAATTTCAATTCTATCTCCATTGCTAAATTTTAAAAAGGGCAGTAAATGGACAAAGCTCCAATGTTTTACTTAAGAGAAGGCATAAATCTTTTTTTTCTTTCAAAAGAATGTTCCCATAAATATTTTGCCCCTCTTGTATTATTTTGCAATTTGTTATGGGCACTGACATGAAAATTTTTCCAACGGATTAGGAAACCTAGAAACTCTATATTGATGACTAGACAAGCACATGATATGAACATACTGTTCTAAAAGAATACTTTTATATTGGAGTATTCAAGTTCAAGAAATAAAGGAATTTATTTTTCTTGTAACTAAGCCAAAAACAGCATATGTAAGAGTAATTTTCAGAAAATACAGCATGGTTGGGGGAAATTATATTTCTATTAGAGACAGTGAACACAGTATAGTAGAAGCAAAGCGTCCAGGGATTTATGAAAAGTACCACAGAGGAGATTCTGCCATTTTCCCAGAAGGATAGGATTGTTTTAAGGAAAACTATGGGGTTTTAAAGTATTAGGCTCTCTCTGAGGACATTTTTCTCTCTCTGGAGATTATGTTAACCTAGAGCTCCAAGTCTTTGAAAGCTCATTTCTGCATTTTTGAGTAACTAGACCCCTGCCTGGTTGCTGAAATATTAGTGAAGCCCATGGAGGTGTGATGAGCCATCATAAAAAAAGATGATTTTGAAAACCAATACCTTCAAATTGTCTTATAATATTGAGGATTATCTGAGAAGATAGTAGAATTGGGATTTGAGTAACAGAATAAAGAAATAGGACACACACTGCCTTGTGAATGTGCTTGTTTGGAAATAAGGGATAGTTTGAAGATCTTATTAAGACTTGAATTTGTATCTAAATATATGCATATATCTTACCTCTCAGAGTGAAAATAGATATTTTGAAACAAATTTTTTGGCTACCAGACCCCTGAAAATCAAGGACACTTTTCCTACACTTGCCTATCCCAACCACTTCTCAGGTTTTCTGAGACACATGCTATTAGCTACCTTAAAAATAATTTTTAAGTTGCATCTCCATCACAGTTGTTATAATTACCATTGGTCTGAGTGTTCTTTGTCTGGCCAAAAATGCTGATTTAAGGTAAATTAGCCCTGAATATTACTTAAAAGTTTATATGGAAAGATACCACTTAGAATTCATAAATAATGGGCTAGAGAGATGGCTCAGTAGTAAACTTCATTGGCTGCTCTTGCAGAGGACGTAGATTCGATTCCCAGCACTCATACCAGGGCTAACAACCTTTCCTAACACCAATTCCAGGGAAATCCAACCCACTCTTCTGACCTCTGTGGGCACTTCATGACACGGGTACACTTATACACATGTATGCTACACTCATACACATAAAAAAAAAAAAAAAAAAAAGAGAAACCATGAATGACAGCACAGAGAATGAGCAGTGCTTGGGAAAAACCATGAAGTTCATGGGATCAGGCACGAGCTGGAATGGAGTAAGCAGTCAATGTCAATGCTTGGTGTTACAGACTGTTGATCTCTGTGACAAAGTTGTGAAGTTATCTTATAAAATTCTCATTATACTTTATAGGGATTGAGAATTTCCCAACTAACTCCTAGAGATTAAAAAGATTGGAAGATGTGGTTACTCTCAGACTCATGGAGATGAAGTTTCTGTAAGGATCAAAATGGAAGCTCCTTAGAGGCATTTTGACAGATGAATCCCAATTTCAGGTAAGAAACCTTGTGTGGAAGCAGAATTAGGAGTGACTGGCCTAGAGTCCATCATTCACATTACAGAAGTATATGTAATAAAGTTTCATGCACTAGATGATAAACTAGCATTGGATTAAAAGTGGTTAATATAATGTGATAATTTTGGAAGAATGGAAGGGCAAAGGGTATCTGGTACTAGATTAAGGAACAAAGCGCTGTTTTGCATGTGTGTACATATGTGTGGTGTGCATGCATGTATCTATGCATACTCACATATATGTGAGCATAGGTGTGTGTGTGTGCATGTGGAGGCCCACGATGTTGGATATCTTTCACAATTGTTCTGCCCTGTATTTATCAAGGCAAAGTCTCCCAGTTATGCACAGAGCTTGCCAATTGTCTAATGAGCCTGTTGTTCTGGGGATGCCCTGTTTTTGTCTGAGTGCTGGGCTTGCATTTGGCTGCTGTGCCTTTTGGGCTTTTATGTGCATTCTGGAAATCCAAGCTCCAGTCTTATGTTTGCACTGTACAAGTTTTATCTCCTCAGCCACCTCTTCAGCTTGAAATTATGCTTTGCTAAGATGTTTACCAAATAACGAAGGAGGGAAATAGGTCAGTGACTGTTTCAATAAAATATAAGGTTATGATAAAAGATATTTAAATAGGAATATTAACTGGTAATATGTTTGAAGCATCTACTTCTTAGTTTTTGTTCGACTAAATGAATTTATGAACTTTTGAAAGTCATATAACTACAAAATTAAAGAACCCCTGTTTTATTTTTTTTTAGAACCCCTGTTTTAAAATTCATGTTTCTTGAAACATTTTTTGGTCCTTTTGAGACAGGGTTTCCTTTTAGTCCCAGCTGGCCTGGAGCTCACTATGTAGACTAGGCTTCTGGGAAAATTTAGTTAAGATGGGGAGCATTCTAAACTAATGGGTCCTCCCTGGCCACACCCATGGGGTGGGATATAGTGACGAAAAGGTTTGGGATTTGGCTTTGACATTTGAGTCATGCTCGCTATATAACCAGACATTTTGCAATAAAATCTCTCTCTGCATTAGGGCCTCAACATGCGTCCACATGGTGCGCTTTCCTGTGCATGTTTCCCACATGGATCATCCTGGGATTAAATGGGCCCCACCACAAATCTCGGTGGACCACCCACACAGGCTAGCCTTGAACTCACAGAAATCTGCCTGCCTCTGCCTCCTGAGTGCTGGGATTAAAGGTGTGCACCAACACACCCAGCTCTTGAAACATTTTTAATGTTTGTTTAGGAGAGAAATATCATAGGAAATTTTAAGTTATTTAAAATTTAAAATTATATATTTATTAAATTTAAAATTATATATATATATATATATATATTATAAATTCATTTAAAATTATAAATGAATTATTACTAAAATCTAGAATCTTTTCCCTATACCCTAGAGAAAACAGTCACAAATACCCCACATCAGATACCAACAGTTAGAAGGGCTATGTGAGAATCTGAGGATCTGTATTTATTACATGGTGAAATTCACTAAAAGATTTCATTATATATCTTTCAATGTGTCTGGTATTTCTTGTGTCTGATGTTAGTCTTGGGTTTAATCATTATTCTGAGATTTAAGTAATTAACAGTACTGTATTCCTACTAAAAACAATCTTGTCTCCTTTGTCCATAGTAACAGACCATAGCAATGTACACACCAGTAGCAATTCAAAATAGCAATAGGGCATTTGTATCAGCTTTTTGTTATTGTTGTTTTTATTTTGATAGAGTCTCTCTGTAGCACCAAATGGCATAGAACTTACTATGTAAGCCAGATTTGCCTTGTTCTCAGAGATCCACCTGCTTCTGCCTCCCAGGTACTAGAATTAAAGGCATGTATCTATCACCATCCTATTTATAGAAATAGGAGTATCATTTAAAATAATACTGCCACTTTCCCTGGTCATACATAACTGTAAAAATAAGGAATTGCATGCAAATGTTCCACCTAGATTATTTTACAATGAATATCGCCATCCATTCACCATAATCTGTTCTTTCTTGTCTCTCTGAGAGATAAAAGTAATAAAATTTTCCATTGAAAGAATATATTAAGGAAAGGTTATGTCTTAATGAATGGGGAAGTTTAAAAAAATAAGGCTATCTTAGGCTCAGAAGGCAAAGATAAATACTTTCTATTTTACTACTTATTGATTTAATGATTGATTGATTAATTGATTTATCTGTGCCATGTAGTCCAGACTGACGTTATAATCACTGTGTAACTGAAGATGACCTTGAACCACTGATCCTCCTGCCTCAACCTCCCAAGTGCAGGAATAATTATCTACAACTACTCCTGTCCATTTCTTTGGATTTTAAAAATTCTTGGATCTGCAGCTATTCTTTTTTTGTTCCTTTTTTTTATTTTTAAGGGATTCTACAATATAATGACACAGTTGTTTGCAGATAACATTGATGTTACTCAATATGTCATACAATTAGGTAATTTGTGCATTTTGCAAGTATCTATGTCCAAATTTTGAACAACCCAAGGTTCCCATAGTCCAGTTGGAGAAGCTTGGCACAGGCATGTTGATCAATCAGGAGTCCAGACTATATTCCTGTAGTCTCATGATTCACCCCTATCTCTCTGCAGCCCTTACAACCTACCACGCCTCCTCTTCCGCAGTTTGTTCCCTGGGCTTTGGGAAAGGGGCACAAGTGGGTGAGAAGAAAACAGTCTAATTTCTTTGGAGTTGTCATTTTGGACTCCAGTCTGTTCAGGTTGTTTCCCTTCATGGGTTGACAGCTTTTCCAGTGATACCCTTTTTAGTCATACTAACAAAGCACAAGCTATTGGATGTACAGGCATTTAAGCAGTACCACTTATTATGTCAAGCTAAGCTGTGAGCATAGACACAGATGCTTGGATGGTATGCTAATCAGCAAACTGTGGGGTTCTCTATAAAGTGTGACAAGTTATTAGTGTGGCTATAGCATCTCCTAACCAGCATAGAGGACATAAGCTTGTGGCATCCACTGTGAGTTATTCCGCCAAGGAGAGAGCTAATAGCCAAATTAAGTGGGTTTGGATATATATAGACACTTGGCTGCACTGTTGCACAGTAATCCCTCCAGGATGTTGAGGTGTAGCTGAGATTGACGGAGGAGGCTGCTTGTCTCGGGAAGACCAATATTTTGCTGTGATGCTTAGTGGCCTTTGTTATTTGGCTTTCTCTAGCATTTTCAGAGGCCAAGTTGTACGCTAGCAAGTGACGTTATAACATTTTCTGCTCACACCAGGTCTCGACAAACAGGGGACTTACTGCCTTTCTCCTTGCAATATATCCCACTTATAGGCAAAATGGCCTTATATTATTTTTGGGGGGTGGGCGGTTTGAATCCCCTAGCCCAACAGTATCCTAGGCCATTGAATAATTCATTGCTGAGGTAGAGCTTTCCTGTGTACTATTTTTCTTAATTACACACTTATGAAACACTTTACGATTGATTGGCTTAGTTAAAAAATTCCTTGCACAGTTCCTATGCCTATCAATCAATTAATACGTTATGCCTGTTTTTTATAGGAAATTACCACTGTACAATTGGCTCTAATTTACAATTAAGGAGTGGTTTTCATTAACAACATGGTTTTCCTTTTTCCTATAAAGGGGAAGAGGTACAAAGGTTTCTCAGAATCTGGAAAGTAAACGTGCATTAGGGCCCATTATAAACCATCAATCCCAATATTATTCAAAGAAATGCTCAGTGTCCGTGGACTCAGGCAATCTGAGGTTTCCTCTTTCCTTAATGTTCAAATGGGTCAACCTCTCTGCTGGCAGTTCCCAGTCCATCCGGCACAGCCATAAGGTGTATGTTTTCAGGCATTTAGATTTGTGATTTTACCTGTGGGAACATAAAATGCTATTCTTAAGAATAAAGCTTTATCAAACTAGTTGAAAATCCCATAAAACAGTTCCCATCAAGCACATCACCATCTTAAAACTGCAGAAATGGCACTTTTCATCATCCTTTAATATTTTTGTACCCATTGTTTCCAAGCCATTTAAAAGTAATAAAAGAGAAAGAAGTTTCTCTCGCCTATTACCTACCGTTAACATAGCAAATTTTATTTCTTGTCACATAATGCCAACCTTTGATTCTCTGTACATTGAACTCATCAGAACTGTTAGCTAC
Organism: Rhizomys pruinosus; assembly: GCA_009823505.1. Lineage (NCBI taxonomy): Eukaryota > Metazoa > Chordata > Mammalia > Rodentia > Spalacidae > Rhizomys > Rhizomys pruinosus. Next base: position 335,232 of record VZQC01010644.1, on the reverse strand, counting down.
CTGCGGAATGCAATATGTCAGCCAGGTTGAGACTGACTCTGGGAATGAATCATGGGTCAGAGAAGAATGACAATTTTTACTTTCCCTTAAATGTGAAGCTGTGCTCTCAATCAGTTTTTATCACTCCTAATAGATTCCATTTTCCATTTTAGATTGTGTTAGTAATAAAATCTGTAGATACAGCCTTACAGCATGAGTCCTTTTTTCTCACCAGCCATAATCCCCTCTGTCTTCGTGGATCACCAATGGCAGTCCCTTTTTACATTGTTAGTAGACTTCCTAGGTTTAGGACATTCTTACTCAATTAATTGGCATATATTTGTTGAGTGTCCTCTAAGTTTGGTAATTGTGTTAAGGAATCAAGCAGGTAAAACTGCTGTCATCACATTGCTTACCTCTTAAGAACAATCAATTGTTACAAAGTATGAAACTAAAAGGGAAAAATGCAAGGTGGCCAAATAGTTGTGAGAATATTCAGAGTGTGTTTTGGGATTAGTATATCCCAGGAGTAAGAAACACAGGTTTAAGTCAGACTAAGAAAGGAAAAAAAGTTGAAGAAAGAGGAAGTTTAGGGGGTATGAACAAATTATCCAAGAAGAGGTCTTGTTATTTTTTAAATGTATTGTTGAGTTTTTGTGCATATCATATACTAGATCTTAATTAAATTTAGACCCTTTCCCCCATCAGTGCCCTCCCATAGACCTCCCCCACCTTATTTCATGCATTCTGTCATATATGTTAAATCCTAACCTATCAAGCACTTGTACCCAGACATCCTTCGGTGCAAATTCATCAGTGATCCAAACAGCCGAACTTAGTGTCACTTCCTAAAGATCTTGATATATATATATATATATATATAGATATATAGATATATAGATATAGATATAGATATAGATGTATGTTAAGGAACACAGTGCCAGACAGGGGGTTCCCCCTTTGAGTTGTTGATCAGGGTATTTCAAGAGACTCAAAAATAACACAGACTTTTGACATAGCCCTTGATTATTTTCCAGAATGTGAAGGTAAGTCCCTATTCCTGAAGAGGACATACTACTTTGGATATGACCCTTGGAGCATTGGAACTGGAACTGATCTGGAATCCTCCCTGATGGCTAGCTCTCAAACTTCTAGAGGATTCTATTAAAGTTGCTAAGGGAGAAAATCAGTCAATCAGTGGTCCAACCCAGCTCCAAAGCCTAATAACAGTGATGACTGGCACAGCAAACTATCTCTACTGGAGCTGTAGTGGCAGTTAGATCTAGGGGTAACCAACATCTATGTAAGTGGACTTAAGCCCACTCAAAGGGAGGGAACTCATGGATAACATTGTAAATATAGCTGAATACACATGGCTGGAGAAGGCATACATCCTAGAGAAAACCTTATCTTTGACATATCTCTAGAGAAATAAAATTTCTTATTGTATGCTAAATATGGATCCTTGTGCTTACAAAAAAGTATACCATACACAACTCATCAAATAATCTTCTTTTTGTAACAGATGGAGGCTATTACAAAGTTCCACAACTGGTCACACACAGATAATACATTTCTATGAGATGCCTAGCCCTAAGTGACACATCACAATGGAACCTCTACACATAAGGCTCATGGAACACAGTGGAACAGTGGGTAGAGAGAATACTAATACATCCCTCAGCTCTCAGCAGCAAAGCTTCCTCCTACAACATAGTGATGCACTCAGACAACAACTGGCCAAGATTTCAAGAATAAGAGACTGCAGAGCATCTGTTATTGTTGGTACTGCCACTTGCAGCTCAGGGACCACTGAGGAAAAGGGAGCAGATATTTTAAGAGCCTGGGTTGGTGTATGAACATAAGGAAATAAAGATTTTCAGCCCACTGGTACCATGCTCATATGAACTTGCAACAATGGTGACAGTTTGAACAAGACCCATGCTGACTCCACCAGATAAAAACTCAGCATAGAGCAAAGAAATTGGGAGCAGGCCTCAACCCTAGCCAAGGAACTATTGGCAACTGATTATTGTGGGGCAAGGGAGAATAGATCTTTAGTGGAGTGATTCTAGATAGGCTGACTAGATTCCAGTGGATGGACTCACACCAAGGGCCATCTGGGACAAATCCTTGACCAGATAGGAACTTAACATATATAACAGAATGCATATGTAGCAGCGATTCCTCTCAGGAGATACCCCACATATGGTGTCTCGCCCCTGTGGCCCAGAGTTTTCCAAGTCAAATCAAGGAACAGATTCTCTGATGTTAGTTTCAGATTAGTAAGTTTACTCAGGCTTGCTTACATGGTGAATGAGGGAAACTTCCACTTACCATGGGTGGCTAAACCCACATCCATAGTGGACCCCTCTCATACTGGACCCTCCACCAACATGGCTCTGGGCAGAGTGAGTGAGCACTGCCCCTTCCCAGCAAGCACACCACCTTCCCAGTGAGCATCACATGCACTGCTTTGCCCTTAGCTCCTCCCTCTCCCTAAACTGGATCTCTGACTCCTCCCTTCCAGGGCCAGTCCATTCAGGAAGAAAGTCCACTTATGCCACACCATGAAATCCAATGGGAGGTACGCGGAACATGAATGAGGGAGGGGGTATAAATTTGGTTGAATTCTGCCATTATGAAATCCACAAAACCTCAATAAAATATTTTTTAAAAAGAAAAATGTACAGAGCAAGATGGTGGCTCCTGGGGAGGCAGCTGTATTCTGAGCAGCTAAAGCAAGGCTGGGGGAGGAGGACTTAGGGGTCCCCAAGAGCATTGGGAAGCATCAGTTGGAGGTGGTTGGAGGGCACTTGGATCCTTAGTGACTGCTATTCAATGTTACAGACATTGCCCGAGGGCATAGGGAGACAGCAGGGATAACTCCCTATCCACTGAGCCTCCCTCCCACTGGACCCAGGTACAGACCCCCGGTTGGCCTGGGGAACCTGTAGGTAGACCACCAGTGGTGGCATGAGGTGGTTCTCTGAGAACATCTCACCCAGGAGGTGATTAGGGCTGTCTGGGGACTCTGACTGTGTAGCAGCAGAGGTGTTGTGACCTTCCAGCCCACAAGACCAGTGCCTGGTGCCCTCAGGGTGCAGGTTCTGCAGGCCTGGGGGGATTTTGGCCTGCTTGGGTGTTGGGAGGCTTCACCCATTGGGCAAGCTATTTACTGGTTGGATGAGGGCTGCTGCTCTGTAGTGTTAAGATAGAGGTCAGATTTTGGAGCTTAAGCTATCCACATCAGTACAGCAGTTAAGTCAACCAAAACAGCTGAAGAACATAACCAAGATCAGTCTTAGCTGAGCGAAGAAACACCTAAGCTTCACATGAGAACCACACCCAACAAAAGCTACCCAAATGCCTAAAGGTCAAAGAAAAAATAACATAAACCCCCTGATGAACCCCCAACAAATACTAGTAACCCTATAAAAGAACCCTATAGTGAAGACTCCTTAGCTATAACTCAGGATAAAGATCTTAAAATAACAATTACAAACATGATTACAGAAATTAAGGAGTTGAAGGAATTTGAAGAGCACATACATAAGGAAGTCAGTGATTTAAAAGAAGATAGGGACAAATTAAGAGGACAATGATAATCTGCAGAACCAAATTACAAAAGATTTAGAAACATTGAAGAAAAGTCAAGTTGAAATGAAAAGCAAAATGCAACAGTCCACAAACCACTTGGAAAGGATGGGAGAAACTCTCAATAACAGAATGAATGAAGTAGAAAATAGAATATTAAGATTAGAAGACACTACAGAAGAACTGGATAGAGTAAGTGAAGATTATGAAAAGTTTTATAAAAAACACACAAGAATGTAAAAACCAGGAAATCTGCAACACTATGAAATGACCAAATTTGCAAATCATAGGGATTTAAGATGAAGAAAATTCACAGCAGAGTGATACTGCCCAGATTTTCAACAGAATTTTACAGGAAAACTACCCTAACTTAAAAAAAGAGCTACCTGTACTAATACAAGAAGCATATAGAACACCAAGTAGAGAGAGGAAGAGATTCACCACACCATATCATAGTCAAGCCACTAGACATTCAAAGCAAAGAGGAAATACTCAGGGCTGCAAAGAAGCACAAAACATTTATAAGGGAAAACCCATTAGAATTATGCTGATTTTTCATTGCAAACAAAGAAAATGAGAAAAGCTTGGTCAAGAGTATTCTCATATCTAAAGGACTATATGTTAACCCAGAATACTATATCCAGCAAAAAAATGTCCATTATAATTGAAGGAGAGAAGAAAACAGTTGATGACATAAATACATTGAAAGAATTATTATCCAGAGATACATCCCTTTAGAGGATATTCGAAGCAATACAGAGTGGAGGGTAGGGATTGACTGTTATCAACCATCACCAGAAAATAAATGTTACTAATATTATGGAAATACAAACATAGGACAAAAATGTACCAGAAATCAAAATGACTCAAATGAATATAATTCTGTCTTCAATAACTCTAAATATTAATGAACTGAATTCTCCAATCAAGAAACATAAACTGGTAGAATTGATGAAGAAACAAAACCTATTTTTTTGTTATTGTGTGCAAGAAACCAACCAGAATGAAGAAGCTCATTGCATTGATGGATAAAGCCTTCAGTTCCAGTTCTGGGCTTCCCTGCTAAGAGCTGTGGGCCAGGGGGGGCTCTAAAAGCCTACAAAACAAATGATATTTGCCTATAACTTTGGGTGAACATATGAAATGGACAGTAAGACCCTATTGCTGAAGATATGGTATGATATGAGCATGAAAAAAATTTATGTTGAGATCCTGCACCACAAAGCAACACCTGACCTCCATGGTGTTAGAAAGCACTATGGAAACCACTAGAAAGAAAAGATCTCTGAAGCTTCACAATGGACTTTTTTGCTCTACTTTTACATGTCAAACAAGATGTAGTGCAATAGTGGTGGCCTGATAAATGTGCACCCAGAAAGGCAAAGAAAAACAGCCCAAATTGATCTATGGCCCGCTCTCTGGTGGGGCATGACACAGGATTGACACTGTAGCCTTGGTGCCTCCTAATGTCAGGGGACTCTATCTACCATATTGGAAAGTTATTAGCATCCCTTGGTCAAAGAGTTATAATGCCCCAATCAAGCTATCTCCAAGCATATGTGTCTATGCCCATAGAATAATTTGTTACAATTTTTAATATGTGTTGCTATTTGTCTTTTATTATCAGAATTAAAAGGAGACTGCTAGATGACTCACCAGTCCATCTTAAACAGAACATTGACAGTCCCGAGAGATTTTGACATGTGACCTCAGAAAGGGAAGAGAGGGAAAAAGGGGAAAGAGAGGGGAAAGAAGAAAAAAACTGGATCTTCTATCTCTCATTCTCTCTTACCCTTCCCTTCAAAGCCCAGGGACTCTCCCAGAAGAGGTGGGTGTGCCAGATTGTAAGGGCCAAGGAGGGGTGATGAATTGTGAGATTACAGCAAAAACAGACTGAATTTTATTTTTTGTGTAAGCAAACCTCTTCAATTGAGGTTGGGGACTAATATATCATCTGCAAAAAGGAATAGTTTAACTTCCTCTTTTCCAATTAGCACTCTTTTAATTTCCTTCTCTTGTCTTATTGCCCTAGCAAGCATTACAAGCAATATGTTGAAGAGGAGTGGCAATAAGGGGCAGCCTTGCCGGGTTCCTGCCTTTAAGGGAAATGGTTCCAATTTTTCTCCATTTAGGATGATGTTGGCACTGGGTTTGCTATGGCTTCAACTGTGCTGAGGAATGTTCCCTTCAGTGTGGGAAGCCACCACATCCACCATTACAAGATGGCACCCAGCCCGAAGGGCCACGTAGCCTGTTAATGGTAAACAACCTAAATGTGCATGCGTGCTTGGCACTATGCGGGGTCATCGCTCAAGCCCGGAGCATGTAAATGAGGGTTTCAGTTGAGCACCAATCAGTAGGTGCCACATTCCTCCTAGGTCTATTTAAGCATCACAGAGTTCGGGTTTTGGGTCTTTCGCTTCAAGCAAGTAACCCTGCAATAAACGTCTGTAGAAGAATCCTGGTGTGGCGCGTCCTCCTTGCTGGCGAGGGTGGTGGGC